>CM030857.1:4580529-4603029 GCA_018105865.1 Metaphire vulgaris
AGCCCACAGACCTCAACTTTCTTTTATTTTAATCTGACTTATTTTCATCTGACAGACCTCAACTTTGTACTGCTCCTCTTCATTTTGGGCAATGACAGTTGTATATCCCGCTCCTTTAAAGACTGACGGCTGCGCCTTTCAGCTGCTGCGACATCTTACCACTCTTGTTTTCTTTTGCTCTTGCTTTTATAGACAGGCAGCGACGTCTGTTTCCTGTCTGTGTAGCTTGTCAACACACAGTCAGCCAACTGCCTTCTTCGCTTTGTTACACGCGGGTCTCTTCTGCTCCTTCACTGCGGGTCTACATCGCACACGATAGCCGCTACGACCGTCTAAACCATACTTCACCAGCAGCCGCCCCGAAGCCCGTTGCAAACACAGGCGACGCGACCGCCCCACAAGGCCACAACATAGGGTCCCGATTCTTTAGTCTGACGTCTCTATATCCTTTCCAGCTGCAACCTCTCCCGTTAGGAACAGTAACTCGATTCCTTTATCGCCGGCCACTAGATCATGGCAGCGACAACCGCTGACTGCCCATCTTGTGGAATCTGATCACGTGTCTCGAGGCGACGACGAAACGTCTGCCGCCACCCCAGGCTTGGTCTAGGTATTTTTCATCTGGCAGCTTGAGAAGTATACGACAAATCACTCGCACCGCATCTCAGCCCGTATTCAAACGGCGAAATGTACTGTACACGCGAACGAGAAACAAGCGCTTTGGCTGCTAGATTACTACTCGCAGCTGTACAGCTGCATTAGGGGATATGTGACCGGGATATGTTACCGAGATGTGACATAACGTTGTTCCAGGACAGTAGGCAGAAGCACCCTAGGATCATACGGGGCCACTACTATTGCAAATATGGCGAACGTCAGAACTGTTGCAATTCTGGTGTTGATGTGCGTTTTAAAATGCTGCGTTTTCGATTGGAAAGAAGGGTCGCAAGCGTTTAATGTTTTGGTCAAACCGTTGCCGTTTCGGCAATCCATTATTTTGCGAACACGTTTGACACACAGCCACTCGAATCGATTGACATATCAGTCAATTGGGCGATGACCTACTAACATGCTAACTTATTGTTTGAACGACAAAGATAACCGGCTTAAGTATTCGCTTAAATGTGCAGGCGCATTCGTTCTGATAAATACTGGTAGCATTTTTTGTCAAAAAATATTTTGTGGATATATTTTTAAGTACAGCGCCGGTCGTCTTGTGCCAGCTTATCATTACAGTTTATATTGTCCGGATAACTACTCAGGGGATCCATATTTCGCTCTAAAATCATTACATTGGCTTAAAATAACTGAACGTATTCAATCTATATAATATTAAAATCCTTATTCTGTATGTCTGTTACCTTCAAGCGTTCTGATTGGTTGACTATTGGTAGACGGTTTAGTCCTTACGTCGCGATGCGTTGGTGGGCGATGTTCGAAGACGACGTTGCTATTGGTAACAATTGTTCGTAGTTTAGCGCGGTTTAGTCGAGTCATTGCAGCGTCAGAGGGGTGGGCGTGCGACGACGTTGCTATTGGTAACAATTGTTCGTAGCTTGAGGAAGTTGTGCAATTTTAACGTACATTTTAACGTACACAAAAAATACGTGTACAGCGTCACAAATGGTAACAGTTGCGTGATTTTAACGTACATAGGCCTAATTATTACGTGACGCAGAGCTTGGCTAGGTGGCGTATGTACAGTACATCATTGAAATGTTGTTCAGCATGAATTCAATGATTGGGTATTAGGCATAGGTATTGGATTAGTATTATCCTGCACTGCGAGCGAAGCGAGCATCTTTCTAGTATAAGATAATAACACTTACATATAGCTCACTTCAGTCATCAAAACCTATCTACCTTACATCAATATTAACCCCTCAGCCTCCTCGACCCACACGTTCATCATCTCATCTCACTCTGTTACGCCCTCCGAATCAGTCATCTTTTCAAATTTGCAATCGTGCCTTCTCATACACCTTACCTGAACTTTGGAACTCTATCCCAGCTTCACTCCGCAGACTTGGACACTTTAAAGCAACAAAATCTGAATCAACATTTCCCATAATCCCTGCATTATCTTCCTCAAGTCTTCAGGTCTAAGCTTAGATCCTTCCTTCTTCTAAATAGGGGCACTAAAGGGCTTGAACTCGCTCCGTCAGCCTGACGCTCCAGCACGTAACCCACTCTGCCATTTTCCGCCCCCAGAGGAATGATGATTGTCTGTTTAACAGTTAACTTGTAAACACTGTCGTTTCTGCGGTCGTTGTAATGAGAGAGGACGATCGAGCTGCCCGCCATGGACGCTATCTGCCGGATATGTCGAGGAAAACAATAATTTAGACGCTGTCTGTCAAGAAAAAGCTGCCTCGAACGCAAATGTCAAATAACTCGTCGGTGGACGATCTGTACTTGTTCTGAATACAGCTGATGCAGGAGGTCGTGTGTTAACATACAAACCTGCTGGTGACTGACAGACGCGTCCGATTGACTGTGATTAACTGTGAACACTATTCCGAAGTCGATATATTATGCTCTTCCGAATGAGCCTGTGCTCTGTCCAGTGAGATCTATGTTAAAGATGTTTAATGGTCTAATTCAAACTTTGTCTTAAACCATGTGGCGTCTTCCGACTGCCTATAACTGATACACATACAGTTTTTAGACTAGAGCAATGAAACACACAAACAGACTTGAATACGTGTATTCAACTCGTCGTCTAAACGGCGCATGACTATGATTAACTTCAATATGTCTTGCCGGTTGGGTATTCTTCTACTGGATGGCATGCGTACCTTTTGTTCTGGACTTAGACTGAACAATTAACCCGTCCGTAACTGTCTGTAACTACCAACACTCCGGTCAATCCTGGCAGGCGCGTCCACGGCGCGGGGGTGGGTACTGCAGTGCAGTAGCCAAGTCCTGCCAGGGACCCAGTCTTGCGGGGTATATCGCAGGCCCCTAGCCTGAGGTTAAGTGCAAAACAGGAAGACAACGGAGGACAACGGCGATGGAGACAGACGACTGGACTCTATCCTATTGGGCACCAGCGATAGGAATAGCAGACAAAGGTGGAGGCATGACTGGTTATATTGTGCAACGGCTCTGTCAAACAAAAGGCGAGGCGAGGCGAGAGGACAGTCCAACTAAAGGTTCCATACTGTGAGCCACAAGCTCAATGAGGGTTGGGCGACGAGAGGCAACTTGAAAAACAAACCGCCAAAGAGTTTTCGATGAGCGCCACTATCAGAATGTTCAGGCCGCATCGCTGGTCGCGCGGATTACCAAGGAGCGCGTCTCCTGGTGTTGTTCCACTGGCCAGAGGCGATAAGTGGGTTACGGTGGCAACCTTAGGCTGCGTAAACCTTTGAAAACTGGCACCTGGAACTTACGGACGCTGAATACATCTGGCGACGCGCGACCGCGCGTCTATTGGGTGCAGGACCAAGACCAACATCAGCATTATGGGCATTCAGGAGGTCCGCTGGCGTAAAATTGGACAGATTAAGATCGGAGATTACCCGATAATCTGGTCCGCCCCATGGAAGGGGATACACGAAAAGAGGAGCGCTCCTGGCATTGAACAAGCGAGCTGCATAATCCTTGATCTCATGGAATCCCCTTAGTGATTGAGTCCTTCTTGCCAGATTTTAAGCACACCATCGGAGACCTCTACGTGGTGGTGGAATATGCACGGAAGAGGCGACAACAAGGACGCATTCTACCGGATTCTCACCCACGCAACCAAGCCATCATTTGCGTCGGTGACTTCAACGCGGTACCCGGTACAATTAGAACTGGATTTGAGCAGGTGGTAGGCCGAAATGGTAGTGACATTGCAAACAACAATACAGAAAGACTGCTGAACTTCTGCACAACGGCCGGCCTCAGAATTGGAGGATCGCGGTTCGAGCGTAAGGACGTTCATAAACTGTCCTGGTTTTCTAATGATGGAGTAACCGCCAAGGAGCTGGATCAAGTCCTAATGAACACCAAATGGAAGCTTCTGCAAAACTGCAGAGTGTACCGGAGCCTTGAAATGGACACAGACCACAGGCAACCACAAACACAGGCAACACGACAATTGCCCTCAAGCTTGGCCATCTGCAATCGCGAACCAAATCCAACCCTCGCTATAACATCAAAAAGCTTCAGGACCCAACTTTAGCGCAGGAATGCGCAGAGGATATGGGTATTAGACTAGTAAAGGCACTAGAGCATGATTTAACAACATTCAAGGAGGCAGTCAATGAGACAGCAAGAGTCTACCTGGTACTAGAGGTTGGCCCCGAGAAAGAATGGATCAGCGACGCTACTTGGGAACTGATTTAACAGAAGCGGTAGACCAGACTACAAAATGCAAAGGCGGAATACAAAGTCCTCCTGAAACGTTGCAGGGCCAGCATACGACAGAACAGGCAATGCTGGGCTGACAACAGAAGCTGAAGAGTAACTGCGGGATGGCCATCTCAAGTAGTACATGAGGTACATCGACACCGTGGAGGTCGTCAAATTCTTCACCTACCTGGGCTCACTAATTGTTCACGAAGGCAGCTGTGCTCCCGAAGTCACCAGGGGAATTGGTATTGTCCTGAGCTGTTTTGCAGGACTAAACCGATATTTGTGGCGCTCTAGTATTGAATTCCGAACCAAGATACGCATCTATGCCTCTTGCATCCTACCAGTGCTACTATATAGGGCAGAGACGTGAGCTATGACATCAGCACCCAGCAGGAAATTAGATGCATGCCATCAGTGGTGCTTGCGTCGATTCCTGCGTTTATCGTATGCAACGCACACCAGAAACGCTGAGGTATTCAGAAGGTCAGGAGAGAGTCCAATCTCGAACTGGATCCGCAACGGGAAACTGCAGTACTTTGGACATGTCGCTAGAGCCGACCCAGTGCAGGACCATGCCCTCGCCCTCGATGCCATCATTCGTGGGTGCCAAAGATCTGGAAAAGACTGGCGGGTAGGTCCAAAACAACCTGAACAAGAACTATCGAGAAAGACCTAGCCCCACACAACTTTGGCCTTGCCACGGCATGGAAGCGGGCGCAGGACAGAAAGTTATGGCACCGGACTCTGGAAACAGCAACGCTCCACTAGGGGACATAAGAAGAAGAAGAAGAAGAAGAAGAAGAAGAAGAAGAAGAAGAAGAAGAAGAAGAAGAAGAAGAAGAAGAAGAAGAGGAAGAAGAAAAAGAATAAGAATAATAAGAAGAATATGGCATGCGTCCAGTTAGTCCTTATTTAGTTTGACCGGTGCATTAGTAAATGTTCTCATTCTGAATGAAATTGTACACATGGGCACAGAGACGACTCTGGAAAATGATGATGATGATGCATCATCATCATCATCATCATCATCATCATCATCATCATCATCATCATCATCATCATCATCATCATCATCATCATCATCATCATCATCATCATCATCATCATCGTCGTCGTCGTCGTCATCATCATCATCATCATCATCATCATCATCATCATCATCATCATCATCATCATCACTATACACTCGCTGTTATAGTAGTGTATATCGCGAGTGTATAGTAACTCGAGAGTTACTATACACTCGCTGACAATTTATTTACTCCCTACACTTCTGTTTAGCAAGTGAATTTGTATAAAAATAGTTTAAAAAGTACGGCTGTGCAGTGTGCAACATGCGCATCCCACGGTGATACCACACTATCCAAATTTTTTTAGAGAAATAAGGATAAAAGTTTGCATTTATTCTAATTTTCATAAAAACGACTTACAGCTTCCAAATTGCAAAGGGCATGATTGCTCATCTACAGGAAAGTAGTGTAGGTACATAGGACAGCTCGCCTTTATCGTCAGTCTGTTGTAAACAAAAAAAGTTATAATTTAGAAATATAACTTAGTAATAAATACTGGAATGATGGGCAAAGTGACTTGATGATAAAAGCTACTGCACCATGTTATGTTGGCGAAAGTTTATAGGACCAATTAATTATTTTGTGCAAAGTTTCTCAAATGAAATAGGGCTAAGAAATTCAGTAGTAAATTCAGTCACATTGATTTGCAAGGACATGACATTTTATCATTATGCAATATTTGGTAGCTCTTGAAATCTAATGATACTAGGCATGGTGCGCTTAGCTTCGAATGAAGTTAACCTGCAATTACTCTAAACAGTAAACACTTAACTCGGTTTTCTATGTAACTTTTCAGCCAATTTATTGTTTCAACTTTTACTGCCTTTTCGTTAAACTGTACCACTAGTCCAGAAGCCTTGAACTGTTAAGTTTTCTTACTTGTTCTCATTCTCTTCTTGAAGAATTGGCATTTGTGGCCCTTGTGTTGTTACAGTCTTGCCAATGAAATCACTCGCCTGGTAATCTACCTCTTCTTGGGGTCGGTTGAATTTTAACACCCTTACGGAGATATGGCACCAGGACTCGTGACTACGTTGTAAGCAACAGACTTGCGTGCCTTAATGTTATTGAAGCGGATTTGTCCAATTCCAAGGGTCAAACGCATCCACAAGTTAAAGTTTGCTAACATAACCATCGTCCCAAGACCAGGCAAAGCCAGGCTCATACCCATCATGTTTGAGTATTTGCGATGTCGAGTTGGACACGAATACGATCGAGTTGGTTCCACGCCATTTGAGACGCAATTATATATATATATATATATATATATATATATATATATATATATATATATATATATATATATATATATATATATATTATGAAGTTCTCAAAATCGAATATTATTATTATGTCAAAGTTCCACGGAAGGCGACAGCGTTAAATCTCTGGAGTGTCACGGATATTCGTTGTAGGCTGTCTCCTTTTCATCTCCAGATACTGCCGATTTCCTTTAAAAAGTGAAGAAGCTGTTACGA
Source organism: Metaphire vulgaris (assembly GCA_018105865.1). Taxonomy (NCBI): domain Eukaryota; kingdom Metazoa; phylum Annelida; class Clitellata; order Crassiclitellata; family Megascolecidae; genus Metaphire; species Metaphire vulgaris. The sequence continues at coordinate 4,587,422 of CM030857.1, forward strand.
GACAACTTGACTCCGTGGACCACTCTGTGGACCTCTTCTTAGCACCTCAGTGTTTGGCAATTGTAAGAGTCTTCATTGAGTGTGTGAGAGTCTTCATAAAGTCTTGCCACTTGGATGGATCGTAGGCATCGATTTTGGATGGCCTCAAGAGCTCTGAAATGGCGTCGATAGAGAATCCTGCACTCGCTACCATGTAGTAGAATGCTCATGAATGCTGCATGAGTGTGGAAGCGACATTGTCGAGGATATGATATGGCTGAGATGGACTGAACACGTTTCTCGGTTGGACCGTTGGAGGATGTTCGTTTGCCAAATATTTTTATGTATGTTGAGCTTGTCCATGACCATAGGCAACAAGGTGGTCAATACAAGCGATACGAGGACCAGATAAAGGCAACCACGCAAAAATGTAATATCAATATAAGCAGCTGGGAAGAAGAGGCCTCCAATCGCTCTCATTGGCACAACGTCATCAACTATGACGCGATGACTATGGAGCCTGATCGGATAGATGAACTAGAAAGAAAGCGTCAGGAACGGAAGGACCGTGCAAACAACGGATTACACATGTAACCATTGCGAAAAAAATTTGGACCACATAGCCAAATGCGCGTCCACTTATGAACGATAACAAACTCTAGTCCTTGAATCATATATGGACTCACAGAATATATATATATATATATATATATATATATATATATATATATATATATATATATATATATATATATATATATATATATATATATATATACAACTATATACATGTATATAGCATAGAATATACATATATAAGGTCTATTGTTAGCAACAATTTATTTCTATGCTAACACTTAGCAGTCGCAGCAGTTAGTGGAATATCATATTTTCATGACTCAGTGAAAGGGTAAGTGCTCGCCTGCTTACTTTAAAAATATGTTACCTCATTGAGTATAGAATGGTGCCATTTCTCATGATACGAAGAAGTTTATTTGGTTCTGTAATTGTGTGCAGGTAGGATCCCATGCCATTGAGAAAATATGTATCTGGCTTCCAAATCTTCTGGAGCATCTTAATATGAACTGCCATTTCTTGCTGAGTGCCATTGAATTTTAATCTGTCATCGTCCCACGTCTGGCGGAAATAGGCATCCATTGAATAAGTCTACAATGAAGACAAGAGAGATAAATCAAACTGCATATTTCATAGTTATAAAACAGCTAAAACAGTTATATATATATATATATATATATATATATATATATATATATATATATATATATATATATATATATATAAAGGTGGAGTGAACGTAATGGATCAATTTTTTTTTCCTCGAGTATGTTTATGTAATACCCACCAAAACTTGCCATTGGTATTACTCATTTACCATGTGAAATTTTACTTCAATCTATTGACATCTTCTGCCCCCAACAAATGGATTAATGTTCACGATTGGTCAACCATTGCAATAAATGGGGTTTATCACATGCGTCCAATGTACAGTGTACATTGTATAGTGTATACAGTGTATATGAGTGTATAAAGTAGTATCGAGAGATATTTATTCCTAATTTATACTAAAAGACTGTCAATATTATTATTATTGTTGTTATTATTATTATTATTATTATTATTATTATTATTATTATTATTATTATTATTATTATTATTATTATTATTGTTATTGACATAAAATATAATCGTCCTGAGAAATGTCAAACAACCTGCATTTTTTAATAAAGTCTAATTAAAGATGCAAAGTTATGTGGTTGTGCGATATATTGGCTTTTGTATCAAATGCTGGCATGATGGTTCGTGCAATGATCCTGGCTCTTGCTTCCTGTCCAATGACAGTTGTTGATGCTTCAGTTACTGCCTTTACACACCTCTCCACTGCTTGTGGTATGACAAGGATATCGGGGGAATCAACAAATCCAGTATCTTCATTATGAACTGTGTAGTGAAACAGAGCATTGTCCAGTGATTACTGCTTGCTAAATGTCAAGTAAATATTGCCGATCAGAACTCAAGTCATCAACAGTTACAGGAGGAAAGTCACATGGCATCGGCTCATAGAAAACAATCGGCATTGTTTCACATTTCTGCAACCGTGATAGAATAGGTTCAGTGAAACTTCTAGGTCCTGTTGCCCTGCCATCTATGTGCTCAAACAAATGTCAAAGTGGTAGTTCATTCGCATGCAGAAGACAAACAAACTACTGCAAAGGTCGTTTAACATGTAATTCAATAAATCTTATAACACCACCATTCTTACCAACATTAACTGCCGTGCCATCACATACAACTGCCAGCAGATGCTGGGCATCAATGTAATTTCTCTGCTGACAGGTAACAATAGCTGTCTTGTATGCTTGAAGACGTGTTCCTCAACAATTACCCTACGGTGAGTGGTTCGGTCAACCGTTTCTTTAGCTAGATTTTTATCCTTTCTTCCATGAAAATATAAACCTAGTATTGTTGTTGTGTAAGTTAATGCTTCGAACGAATCATATATCATATATATATATATATATATATATATATATATATATATATATATATATATATATATATATATATATATATATATATATATATATATATATATTCTCGATACTTCCGACGCTCTATTCTAATTTTACTTCTGTGAATTACTTCACTAAAGTCTTCAGCAGTTACAATACCATAGTCTTGTAAGACTGCTGATACAATTTCTGCAACTGCTCTGTATGAAATGGCATGTCGTTCAGAAGCCCTTGGCAGTATTCTGCAACTGACGCCTCTGCTTCATTTTACTTCGCCAGTAGTACTTGTCTCAGCAACAATACCGGTAGACAGAATATCGGCTTCAGTTTCATCGTTTGTAGAGCAGCTGAAGCTACCTTCTGTGTCAGAACCAAAGTCACAGCACACAGGGGATTCCGTCTGTCTGGTAGATTGTGTTGAACTTGATTCTAACCGGTATTTGGTAAGTCCTCCTGCGACTTTCCCCTCCCTCGTTCCTCCAACATCAAGGTAGTTGCACGATCAACTCCATCTATCATCATCTTGCGCGCACTTTTTGGTCATGAAGAAACTTTTGCTCTAAAACAGGAATCCTGCTCGACTTTTTACATCTGCATAACGAATAATCAGCACACTTCCAGGCTGCAATGTCAAATAATTTTTCTGACATGTTCTCTGAAATCATTGACTTTCGGTTCGTACTTTTCATTTCTCCTTGACGCAGGATACCATAGCAGTTTGTTGTATTTTTCACGGTGCTCCTGAATTAGCTGCACAATTCGAGCCACAGTCACTGTTGGAATGGAGGCTCTGCTCCATATTTTCTTAATTTTCATAGCCAAGACATCGGAAATTTCAGAAACAGTTGTTAGTTGTTAGTCTTAAGATCTGATCTTACCCACTGATAATTATTCATTAGCACGTCCTCCACTGTTGGCAACATATTCAAATTCATCCGCAGAGGGTTGCCTAAAATCGGATATTTCGATGGATTTCGTAACATTATTTAGAAATAAACGTTCAAATGACAGCAATCTACATAAAGCCAGCACATGCGTAAGAAAATGACGCATTAGCAGTAGTTAATTAGATCACGTGGAACGTTGGCGTTTTTTTCTTACACAGAAACTTCTGGTTCCTGTTGGGGGCAGACGATGTCAATATTTAAGACTGCAAATTTTTATGTCGAGTACTCATGGTAAGTGACAACTTTTGAAAGGTATTAGATTTCATAATTCGAACATTCATATTTTCACTCCACCCTAATATATATTCTTCTTTAGGTGCCCTGTATAACTACGTTCACGTTGGCGACCATGGACTTCCACTCCTCCCTGTCATATGTCGCTTTTTTTTGTTTAATTCGTTTATTTATAGACGCATCCGTATCAAAGACGATGAGCGTTGTAACAGTTTCACTTCTTATATATATATTGTCTTTTGTGTCACTTAAGCTAGGGCGCCACGGAAGGTTTTTGAACGAGCGGTTTCACGTGTCCGCATAGACCGCCTGAGTAATAAGCCGTAGGCTAATGGTTGATTCGCCACGCGCATACAGTGAGCGCCTGGTGAGTGTGTGTGTGTGGGGGGGGGGGTACGCGTGGGTGTGGGTGTGTGTTTGAGTGGTACGCGTTGTTTCATGAAACTTCGAAATTACTGTATCTGGCGTTCATTCCACAAAGTGCATTCGGATTCACCAACCAATCAGGCGCGACTTCAACCATCAGGGCGCCAAAACGATGGTACACAAAACAACTTTCTACGTTTTTGTATCAAAATAGCTAAGTACAAAAGCGAGTTCAACTTAATAATTCTAAGCGAGGTGGATTCTAATTAATTTAATTTAAATTTAAATCTCAGTACGATTTAATGGGATAATCGTACTGACGAGTACAAAGACCGACAAGAAGCCGTTGATATGGATGTAAATAACTGAAAAGTGCAGATCACTCCAAATACGTATATATAAATCCATAATATTAAGATCCTTACCTGTATGTCTGTCTGTTACCTTCAAGCGTTCTGATTGGTTGACTATTGGTAGACGGTTTAGACCGTTTAGTCCTTACGTCGCGATGCGTTGGTGGGCGAGCGTTGACTATTGGTAGACGGTTTAGTCCTTACGTCAGAGCTTGGCTAGGTGGCGCAGAGCTTGGCTAGGTGGCGATCATTGAAATGTTGTTCAGCATGAATTCAATGATTGGGTATTAGGTATAGGTATTAGATTAGTATTATCCTGCACTGCGAACGAAGCGAGCATCTTTCTAGTATATATATATATATATATATATATATATATATATATATATATATATATATATATATATATATATACAGCAGTACCGACCATAAGTATGTTTCCTTATGTTTCTCTTATCCATATTTCCATTGATATTCCCTTATTTGTTAATATGTGTTTTAGTTCTGCGAATGCTGATTTTGCCATGGCTATCCTTGTTATGTCGTTTTCACATTTTCCGTTACTGGATATCAAGCTTCCTAGGTATTCGAAATCATTTACTTGTTCTATTAGTTGGCCATTTATGCATATCTTCTTCTTTAGGTGCATCTTGGTGTTTCCTTTTATTTGGAAATCACCATGCAATATGTTTTCTTTGTATATATTCTTAGTCCCTTTCTTTCTCTTTTATTTACTTCTGTCCACTAATTTCTGCAGCTTCTTTTGTGTGTTTGCCATTAATGATGCGTCGTCCATGAATCTCAGGATATATATATATATATATATATATATATATATATATATATATATATATATATATATATATATATATATATAGTTATATTTGTTAGCAACAATTTTTGAAGAGAATACTATTTATTTCTCAACAACAACATCAAAGTAAGTTCAAGTTCAATGACATCAAGACATCAAGATAAGTTCAATAACATCAATGACATCAAGACATCATCAAGATAATAAGATAATAATATGAACTTAACTAGTAACTAAAAATTATTTTCATTAATAACAGAACCAATGTGTATATCAATATAATGATATAAGCAAAAAAATTATAAACAGTTAAAATAAACAGTTCAACTTGTCTTAATCTAAATGTCGGTAATAAAATATAGATAATGCATAGTATATAAAGAATTATAATTGAGAAAAGGGTAGCCTAAGGGAATAAATCCCGTAAGTTGGCCAGCCTAAGGTATTCAATAGACATAGGATAGTACATTATAGCAGGTAATGATGTATTAAAGAAATCATGTGAGGTAACTGCAGAAGTCTTGATACTTATAAATATATGTTTAGTAAAAAAATAAGGTTAGTAATAAATTAGGTAAGTTATTACAATGGAAGTAGGAATCTGTAGAATTTATTTTTAAATATTCAAAGGTGGGAGACTTAAGTTTGGAGTGCTATAAGATAGTTTTTTAAATATTTCTTAAAGGTAGTTAATTGATTCAATTTTTTTATTTCTAAAGGAAGACTGTTCCAGGTTCTGGGTCCAGCAAATTTAACAGTAAATATTCTAATATTAGTTGAAGCATATTGGAGATAGATATTTTCCTTGTTTCTAAGATTGCGATTAGATTTGTTATTTTTAATTTCGAACAATTTATTTGCATAGAAAATTGGAGGCAACAAATTAAGTCGATATCTGAAAATAAAAACAGCTGTTTGTAGTTCATGTATATTCTCAATTTTGTATATTCTCAAATTTGATTCTACACTGTGTCCAGAAATAACTGGTCTCTCTAAACATTTTGTAATAACAGGCGTAAACCTGAATGGAATGACATACAATTTTATCCGCATGTATTCACATCTGTTACTGTTAAGGATGTTACATTTCACTTGAATCAACAAAGCGGTTTTGGAGATTTTACTTTTTTCCCAAAGCGGTCAAAACTTTCATTTCCATTACTATTATTTATGTGGGGCGCGAAATGACGTCGTTACTGATGCCCATGTCTTCTGTGTACACGTTCGACGTTTTCCAAATCCCTCACGGTATTATCTATCGGTGTTTCGGCACTTGGGTGCACAATTTTATTTTCATAAAGTAAAGTAAAGTAAAGTAAAATCTCGTTAATTTCTAAAGCGCTTCCAAAAGATGCACCGAAGTAGCTCCTTATTCCTACGCGCTCAATCTCAAATGAAGTAGCTATAGCCAAAGGTGGGTCATTCATGCCGGGTCATTTAATCAAAAGGGCAAGTGGGCAGGATGCTATAGCTATGGAGGAAATGATTTTATAAAGAGAAATGATTTTAGTTTAGAAAGAAAAACATGAGGAGATGTTGCAAGAAGGGGAGAAAATTGTGACTCAGAGTTTGTTATTTGGCTTTGATGTAGACAGCGAAGGGATATTGGAATTGAGTTCCAAAGCTCAGGTGCCGCATATGAAAAAGCACGATTGCAAATTTTGAGAGATGATTGATTCAGAGGTCGAAGGAGAGTTACATGTGAAGAGGATCTAGTAGATCCAGGTTGTTGTGGAATTATCAGATTTCTTAGGTAGACTGGTTTTGATGTATGAAGTGAGTTATAAGTCATCGATATTATTTTATATTCAATGCGTTCTGTTATTTTGAGCCAGTGGAGAGATTTGAGTAATGGTGTAATGTGGCAAAATTTAGGCGATTTAGTTACTGCACGAGCTAAGGCATTTTGAATCGATTGGAGTTTACATATGGAAGCCTTTGGAAGATTGTGAAACAGTGAGTTGCAGTAGTCTAACTTAGAGTGAACTATTGAAGTGGCAATAGTGGAAGCAGTTTTAATATCAAGGTAGGGACGAAGGCGACGTAGATCACGAATGTGAGCATAACAGGTTTTTGATAGTTGAGATATGTGAGCTTCAAAATTTAGGGAGGAGTCAAAAGTAAATCCAAGATTTTTTGCAGTTGGAACAGGGGTTATTATTGTATCTAAACCCTGGTCTTGATCAATGGTGACTGGTGAGTACTACCGAACACCGAAACCGGCTGAAATATTTCGCCCGCCTACGTTAATCATAACGACCAAGTGAGTTTTAAAAAAACACCACGATGAACGATTATATAGTTATAAAAAATGATCCTAATAATAAGAATAGTTATTATTATTATTATTATTATTATTATTATTATTATTATTATTATTATTATTATTATTATTATTATTGTAAAGTATAGCTTTATACTTTAAAAAGAGCATTATTATTGATAAACAGTTCAGTGTCGAGCGTGTCGCTAGTTCGAGTCTCTGTTGATGACTGACTATCACTCCTGCTGCTATAACGTCTCTGAGACCGCGCAGAGCGCCATTGGCTGGCGCGTACGTCAATCATGATAGGCGCACGTGACATCTTTCGTTTGTTAAAAAAATTAAAAAAGAGATGTTTTATATGTAGACGTGAAAAAGAAAAGAAAGAAAACTACGTGTCTCTAGAACTAAATGTCTCTTTCAATGTCTCCAGCTGCGTGGGCTTTAGTCTTTGTATCTGGCAGGCTGATTTATCAGACGACCTGAACGAGTGGTGTATGTCGCCATCTGGTGGCTAGGCGGCAGATGTTCCGATCTTAGATCCTGCTGTGAAGTCGACAGCTGCTGTGGGCTTGTGGATCTGTCGCCGGGGGAAGAGGAAGTTGGATTCGCTTGAATGGGCGACCCGTCGGAGGCGTTTAGTGTCAGTTCTGGCTTCTCCTGAATTGGCGATCTTTCGGTGGCAATTAGAGTCAGCTTCGGATCCGCCTGACCGATGGAATTCGTTGGCATCTGTTATCCATCTATCGCCGTGCAGTTTATCTTCGGTTCGACGGAAGGGCGAAGATGATTAGATGTTCTGCGGAGTTTCATCCCGTCTTCCAGTATAATTTCGTACGAACGATAAGGGAGGCATTTTTCAACTTCTGGGGTCGACCCGAGCTCTGACCGTCTGACCGACCGTGAGCGGGGGTTTCGCTTTGGTGCCTTTGTCGTAGTAAAATTTCTGTCTAGCCTTATTATCAGCAATTGATTTATGTATTGCCGCTGACGCTGGGGTCGATAGCAGACTGCTAGCCGTTGGTAATGGAGTTCTGGTTCTTCGACCAAATAGCATTTGAGTTGGAGTTAATTTCAATGTCTCGCTCGGGGTGTTACGCCAATCAATCAAAGCCAAAAACGGATCCGTCTTCTCACGACTAGCTTTTTTCATAAGTTTCTTTGCGACCTTGACCGCCGCTTCCGCGCGGCCATTTGATCTTGGGTACCGCGGGCTAGAGGTTTCGTGCTTAAATTCATAATTTTTGGCGAATTCTTGAAATTCCCTGTTAGCAAAGGCATTATCCGAGAACAGCACATCTGGGAGGCCGTGGCGTGCGAACTGGCCTTTTAAACAGTAAATGACGTCACGCATTTGCTTTGACTTGAGGCGGTCGACCTCAAAAAATCCACTAAAGTAATCCACTATTATTATGTACTCTTTATCGTTGCAGAAGCAAATGTCGATTCCTACCTTTTCCCATGGGCGAGTGGGTGGATCATGTGGCAGGAGCGGCTCTCTCTGCTGTGAGTCCGCCATCTCTTGACAGATTTCGCAGCTGCTTATGTGCTTCTGAATATCCTGCGCCATGCGGATCCAGAAAACAGATTCTTTAGCGCGGAGTATACACGGTGATCACGAAAATCGGGACCCCCTAGATTAATGAATATAACTCAACGAAAAGTCAACTAATATTCAACAAAGTTGTAGTACGTGTACTTTAGATAGTTCTAATGATATTCCACTCATAGTTTGTGTTCAAACGGTCCGCCATTTGCTGCACTACACGCACGAAGACGCCTACGCAATTGCTTGAATGACGCATCAATGATGCCTTGATCAATCTCGTCCCACACTTGCATGATGCGTTGTCACAGGTCCTCAATATCACGGACTTTCGTTCGGTGAACGCGTTCCTGCATAACACTCCAAATTTTATAATCCACCGGATTCAAATCCGGGCTGTTGGGTGGCCAGAGAGTAGGCGGAATGAAGCCCGGCGTTTCGTTACCTAACAGTTCAACAGCTCTGTGTGCCGGTGCGCCGTCCTGTTGGAATGTGTAATAATCTGAGAAAGTTCGGGTGTCCGGCAGCAGTCCCTGCATCAGTAGAACGTCTCTGTAATACTGTCCGTTAACTTTCACCCCCGGCTCGACGAAGTGAATAGCTGTACGACCGAGTGCTGAAACACCAACTGATACAATTAAGAACTTAGTGAAAGTCGGACGAGCACGCAGAAGACAAGTGCCAGTGATGTCCTTCTTTCTTGTACCAGCTGCAGCGTAGAGGCGAAATATTTTTTGAGGATCGAGACTGCCTCCTAGGCCTAATATAATTAAAATTTCAGCATGATTGGTCGAAAGGTAGTTAAGTTATGCTCATTAATCTAGGGGGTCCCGATTTTCGTGATCACTGTGTACATCCGTTGATGCCTATGTGGGAGCGGTGGATGCGCTCCAAAATATAGCGTTTCGCTCCAGCGGGCACTATAAGTCTAGTACCTTGAAGTAGTAGGCCGTCGTCACACAGTGTAAGCTCGTCGGCAAATGGCAGATAGGGCCTTAGCAGCGGCGTGACGTCAGAGGCGCTGTTAGGCCAGCCTATCAGAGTTTGTTCTTTCAGCAGCTGGTATGTTTCATCGGCCTTTGCAGCCTCGCGAATGATGTCCAGGGTTTTTTCTGACGCAATCAGGCGAAGCTCAGCTCGTTGCTCAGTTTCCTTTAAGGCTGCTATTTGCTCAGAAAACAGGATTTCCTCAGCCGAGTTCACCGGAAACGCGCGGCTAAGTGCGTCAGCGACGACCACCTCGGTTCCGGGTCTGTAGATGAGTTCGAAGTCGTACTGTTGCATCTTTAGCAACATTCTCTGTAGCCTCTTTGGCGATGACGAAAGCGGTTTCTTGACAATCGTGATTAGGGGGTGGTGGTCGGTGTGAATTTTTACGTGTCGGCCGTACACGTAGCTATGGAAACGCTCTAGAGCAAAATAGCAGGCCAGCAATTCTTTCTCGATCTGTGCGTAGGCCTGTTCAGTGGACGTCAAGGCACGTGACACATACTCGACTGGACGATCGTTCTGAAAGAGGCACGCTCCAAGTCCCGCCTGAGATGCGTCGCATTGGAGAGTTGCGCTCTGCTCGACGTCATAGAATTGAAGGATCGGCGCACTCGTCAGTAGTTTCTTCAGTTGATTGAGGGCGTCTCCATGCCAGTTTGGGTCCCAATGAAACTCGACGTCTTGCTTGAGTAGCTCGCGCAATGGCGCCGTGCTTGTGGCGAATCCAGGAGCGTATCTTGCTAGATACGTCGCCATGCCGAGGATCCTCTGAAGACCTGTCCTGTCGACCGGCGGAGGCATGTTTTGTATTGCCGCAATTTTCGCAGGGTCATGTCTGAGACCGTCTGTTATGATCTCGTGACCCATAAATTTCACGCTGGAGCGATTAATCTTCAATTTGGCTCTGTTTAATCGAATGTTCATAGAGCGGCATCTGTCGAATAGCGCGAATAGATTCCGGTCGTGATCTCTTTGCGCCTCTTCCGAGGTCTCTCCTGACCCAAAAATCAATATGTCGTCTGCAATGCATGCCACTCCTGTTAGACCGTCGAGCGCCTCCAGAAGTTTCCGTTGGAAAATTTCCGGTGCCGCGGACACGCCATAGGGAAGGCGAAGCCAGCGATATTTCCCGAATGGAGTGTCGAAGGCGGTGAGCTTGCTGCTGTGATCGTCGAGTTTTAAATGCCAGAAAGCGTTGCTGGCGTCGACGGTGGAAAATATTTTCGCTTTGGATAGCAGCGGAAGCACGTCGTCAATGGTAGGCATTCGGAAGTGGTCGCGCAGGAGTGCTCTGTTCAGCGGTTTTGGATCGATGCAAAGTCTGACGCCGCCATTTGGCTTTCGCGCGACTAGGAGTGCGTATATCCAGGCAGAGGGCTCGTCGACTGGGGTGATTATCTGGTGTTGTTGAAGCAATTTCAATTCTGCCTCTACTTTTGCCTTTATCGGGACCGGAAGTCGGCGTAGCGGCGTTCGGACGGGCGTAACCGACGGATCCGTGTGTAAGTGCAGTTCGCCCGGCAGACATCCAAAACCGTCGAACAGGTCATCGAAATGCCGTATCAGTTCGTCAGTGTTGTTGAACTGTCGATCTGATTGCACGGGGCAGATATTTTCATGGTTCACACGCAGCAGATCGAATAGAAGACAGGCGTCGAGGCCCAGTATCGGTTGCTTATGCTGCGAAGCTACATAGAAGTCTAGAGAAGCGCTCTGTTTGGTCGTTGGGTGTGTTGTTATCAGCGTAATCATACCTGCCGTTTTCACCGCTTGTCCATCGAACATTCACAAGGTCGACTGGGCCGGTCGAACTTTTGGTTTAGGTCGAAGTTGATCTGGAATCGATAACGGCAGTAAGTTGACGGTTGCTCCGCAGTCCAGAAGGAAACGAGCAGTAATATTCGCGATTTTCAGTTTGCATAGAACACGACGTTTTCGTTCTGTGGTCATGGCCATGACCATTTCCGGCTCCGTGTCTGAGTCCAGCGCATGAACCGCAGATTTTTGCTGAGTCTGTGGTTATGACAAGCAAGCTGAACTGAAGTGATTCTGCTTTAGACAGCGACGGCAGGTCTTGCCAAACGCTGGGCATGAATTTCGGCCAGGCGCATGAGAACCGTTGCAGTACTTCGTCAGACTTCTGACAGCATGTAAAGTATAGCTTTATACTTTAAAAAATAGCTTTATTATTGATAAACAGTTCAGTGTCGAGCGTGTCGCTAGTTCGAGTCTCTGTTGATGACTGACTATCACTCCTGCTGCTATAACGTCTCTGCGACCGTGCAGTGCGCCATTGGCTGGCGCGTACGTCAATCATGATAGGCGCACGTGACAATTTTTATTATTGCAAAGAACGAGGAGGAATGGCCCACCCAGGATGGCAAAAGGTTCGGCCTCGTCGAAGAAGGACGAGGACTTGAGTCCAAAGTACGCCGCTACGGTCATGATCGAACGCGAACAACTGTGTAGATATTCAGTATACGCTTATTATTACAAACAATGTTAACTCAGATCAGTGGCCTTGGATCGACCTTCTAGAGGAGCACTCCGTGAGTACCAAATTCTACTTGGGAAAACTAACGGTTCTACCTCGCCGAAGGCATTCACTAGAAGAAGAAGTGGCTAGATGATCAGAATCAAATAATGCACCGTACTCGAACTGCACTATTCTCAACAGCCCTATCGCCTCGAAATGAGCTGCCCCCAAGGCCCGGCCAAAATGACAAGCAGTAGAGCAACCAGAGCAAGCAGCAGCCGAAGAAGCGAAGCCCCAAATATTTTTTCATTTAATTCGTATGTTTTTAGACGCATCCGTATCAAAGACGATGAGCGTCTGCTAAACTATGTACAGCTCCGCAGATTTAGGACCCGGGTTACTCAAATTATATACACAGTATTCATATTTACAGAGTTCAACTAAGCCCCAAATATGGCCGCGCGCCCTTATTTATACCCGTAAGGCACAGCGTCCCCACCTAGCGACTATGGGTGAAATGAGGTTCGTCTGGACCCTGCCCTCTAGCGACTAGGGCGAAACGAGTTTCGTTTCACAATCCCCCATTCCCCCTCCCCAAACAAGTGGCGTCCTCGCGGCGAAAAGAAGTCGCTAAAAATGCGCTTGCTATCTACATTTCAAATGTAAAACTGATCAATGAATAACTGCCTTAAATGCATTGGCATCAAATAGCTTGGAGAACATAGGCCTAACATCATATACGAGCCATCAAAAATAAATTAAATCTAAAATACAACAGCTTAAATGCTGTCAATGAACAGAAGCCTAAGTTGTTTATATATGTGCTGGGTCTAACAACATGGACTGAGTTTATGTCAGGCCTCAAAGGTGACGTCCGTCTCTGTTTGAAGCAACAGAGTCCGAACACTTAAAGCGTCTGGGTCTTCAGTGACTATTCCGGTTGGTACGTATCGACGGAATTGATGTGCAGCCTGTGCGGAACCTCGGGATATTCCTGGATAGTACCGTATCAATTCAGTGTCAGCCACTGCGCTCAAATCACTGGTCTCCACTCTGGTGTTGACCAAATTAGATTATGGCAATGCTACCCTGGTCGGAATACGGAAAAACTTTCTCAACCGTCTTCACAGTCCGTTCTGAACGCTGCTGCTCGTATGCTCTGCCATATTCCACCAGGTGAACACGTAACTCCATCGCTTCGTGATTTTCACTGGCTATCAGCGCCAGAAAGAATCCACTTCAAGCTTGCGTTATTAGCCTACCGATTCCTGAACGGTGTCAACCCTGCATACCTGAGACTGAAATGGTACGTGTGGCTGATTTGGAAGGTCGGCAACTCCTAAGATCTGCCCGATCCACCTCACTGGTCATCCCGATGATGCGCCTTCGAACGTTCCCTGTGGCCGCGTCGAGAGCGTGGAACTATCTACCTCCATCTGTGCAACTCTCTCCATCGCTCAACACCTTCAAAGAGAAACTTTGATGACGATTGATGATGACGATTCAAAGAGAATCGTCATCATCATCATCATCATCATCATCATCATCATCATCATCATCATCATCATCATCATCATCATCATCATCATCATCATCATCATCATCATCATCATCATCATCATCATCTTTGCTTTCTGCCAGCTCATCAGCGGCAAAAGCTAGACACAAAATCCTTCCAAGAAGTTCTATCTTCTGTCAATCGTCTTCCTTCTACTATTGTAATTCCTTTCATGTTCATGTCTTCTCTGATGTTGTCCATCCACCTTTTCCTGGGTCTTCCTCTTCCTTTGTTTCCTTCTATTTGAGTGTAGAGTGCCTTGTATGGTAGTCTCCTTTCATTCATTCTGTTGACATGTCTGGGTTGATCCAATTGAGTCTTTTTCTTCTAATTTTGTCGATTATAATTATTGTATCCTTCAGGTTGAGACGTTGTCTGATATCTTCTTTTCTTATTTTTTGTAGCCGAGTTTCTCGAATTTTCAACCGACCCTGTGACGGGCGTGGCCTCGGGAGTGCCCGAGGCCGCAATATGCGTTCAAGATCTCGATGTTCAATGTGTCCTGCAATTCACATTAATTAACGCAGCTGATCATTTGTGTCCTGCAATTCACATTAATTAACGCAGCTGGTCATTTCACTGACCCTTGAGAGCAAGTCAAGTGATCCATCATCGGCTGAAGTTGTTGTCAGCTTCCCTGCTCAGCTGATTTCAGAGACTGAAGAATTGAAGGAGATGACTGTGAGCAATCACCTAAGACTTGAAGAAGATCAGGATTCTCCGTAAGCACGTCATTTCGGCCACCAGTGGCCTCCTTTCGTCTGTTTCTTTCATGCTCCATGTTTCTGCTCCATATATAATGTGTTGGACTACTATGGTGTTGTACATTGTGACTTTTGTGTTTATGTTTATGGCCTTGCCGCTCAAGATTTGCTGCTCAAGATTTTTCGCAATCTCCCCATCGTTTACAGTCCTTTGGCGATTTTGTGTTTTATGTCTTCTTGATGACTTCCATTACTGTCAATTTCTCCTCCAACATAGGTGAAACTTTCGACTTGTTCTATTGTTGTGTTATCTAATGCTATTTTGATTTGAGCTTTTCCCTTTCTGCTGACTGCCATGGATTTTGTTTCCTTTGGGTTGATAGCTAGTTATTCCAAATCTTTTGCTCGTTAGATTGACTTCATTGGTCAGTGTTTGAAAATCTGATTTGTTGTCTGTTATCAGGCTGACATCGTCTGCAAATTTTAGATTATTTAATTTTCTCCACTACATTTTATGCCTATTGCCAGTCCTCCAATTGCTATTTTAAAAATTACATCCAGAATGATAATGAAAAATGTTGGAGACAACATGCATCCTTGTCTCAGTCCTACATTTGTCTTAAACCATTCTGACATTTCAGTATTTCACTGCACTTTCTGACTTCTGATATATTGCCTGTATTAAACGGATGAGTTTTTCTTCAATGCCTGCATGCCTCATTGTTTGCCACAACCCTTCCTGCCACACTGAGTCAAAGGCCTGTTTGTAATCGATGTAGTTAATGTAACAGCTCTTGTTTGCCTCAATTGTTTTTTCCAAAACTCAGGAAGACAAGACAGCAGTTCA
>CM030857.1:4605529-4663029 GCA_018105865.1 Metaphire vulgaris
ATACACAGAAAACTAAAAAATGGTCACGGGGAGCAAGAAGGAGAAAGTTAATCTAAAACTAAAGGAGTAAGTAATAGAACAAGTACCTAAATTCGTATGCCAAGTATCAGTTCTGTCTCTGTAGTCTACTCCCATTCTCCTGAGTGCCCTCATCAGTTTTGTCCAGTCAACTCGATCAAATGCCTTTTCATAGTGTAAAGGCAGATGTAGATTTCAATGCCCCTTTCTATGCTTCTCTCTCCCAGCGCCCTAAGAATTCCTATTGCATCTCTGGTACCTTTGCCTTTCCTGAATCCGTACTGTTCTTAACTGTTAACTTAACTGTTCTTCACTGCTTCTGCCATTGCTTCTACACGCTTTGTAAGACTCTTCAAAACTACCTTCATCTCATCGGAAACCTGTACATGAATCAATCAAAATCTATCCGTGCGAATGGAAAAGACTCTGGACCAGGAATTCTGTTAAGGGGTGAGACAAGGGTGTGCTCTCTCTCACCGTTGCTGTTCAATATCTACACAGAAGAACTTATAAGAGAAGCTTTTTATAACACAGAAGATGGAGTAGTGGAGGGTAGAAAAAAGATAAGGGACATAAGATTTGCTGATGACCAGGTATTTACGACAAACACCAACCATGGATTGCAGAGGTTGATGGACTCTCTTAACACAGCATCAAAGGATTACGGACTGAAAAGCAATAAAAGAAGAGGTGGCAGAGTGGGTTACGTGCTGGAGCGTCAGGCTGAAAGAGCGGGTTCAAGCACCGTTAGTGCCCCTAGTGGCGTTCACAACGGCAGTAATGCTTTCTAAGCCACTTTAAATCATGCTAAGTTTAAGTTAAGTATAAGTACTGGCAGGAGATGGACTAAGCGAAGAAGGCATAATAAGGAAAATTGGACTAACAAGTGCAGCATTTTTAAAACTTAAGAATATATGGAAAGACAAACAAATATCATAATATCAGACCAGAATGCTGGGCCATACAGAGAAAAGATGAAAGAAGATTAATGACTGCAGGAATGAACTGGTTAAGAGGGATAGCAGGAGTTCGATCTTGGGTCCATTTAGTTGTTAATACAACACATACATTGATATATGTGACATAACTCTAGCAATGAACAGGCTAGCTGTGCAAGCCTTCTTCATTTCATCTTCCTCATTTGCTTGTCGCATGCGTTAAATCGTAGTTTTGGTGTCAGCAAAGCATATCCTGACATCCAGTCTTTTATCTCAAATGATAATTAAATCCATTAAACCATTGAGATGTGTGGATTTGTAGTCGTTGCTGTTGCTGATCGGCAGTCATTGACCATTGTATTGTAGCCATTGTATCATTGACAGAGAGAGATAAGACAAAGCAAAGATATATGTATCACAAAAATATACATAAAATATACATATATATCAGAAAAAGCAAAGGCCCCAGCACTGAGCCCTGAGACACTCCATTAATCCTTAGTCCATTCCTAATGTCTTCCATTCCTAATGTCTTCTTCGTTTCAACCACATTTGAATCCATCTGCCTCGTATTCTACAGGACTTCAGTTTGTCTCTGTAGAGATTAATAACAATGGTAATGCAAGGCTATTCATAGGACCAAGTAAATGTTAGATGTTGTTGCTAGATGTGGGACACTTACTTACTGATCTACAGTTCAGCTCTACCGTTTGGCGCTTCTTACTTTGTCGTGTAGTTAGTTCATTAAAATAAATGTATATTTACACATAAACATTGTGTAATACATAATCTGTGAGCCCGATTCAGTCATTCTTCGATATGTTAATGGACCCAGCCACCAAGACATCAGAATTCTTCGTATTTCCAAATGAACGTTCGATGCAGTGACTAAGCGATATAAGGGCCAATCAACGATACAGAACTGGTCATTGTGTCTACTTTCTTTTGCGACAGTTAAAGTTTCTCAGATGGCGGACTCGGCTCTAAGGATGACGGAAATGAATAACAGTAACTATCAGACGTGGAAATTCAAAGTCGAGCTTCTACTGATTAAAGGTGATCTGTGGGAAATAATCTTTCAAGACACACCCGATCCAATCACTGCGAAATGGCAAACAAAGGACCGGAAGGAAAGGGCAACAATTGGACTTCTACTGGAAAACAACCAACTACATCTTATGCGTAAAGAGGTAACAGTTAAAGCCACATAGAATGCCTTAAAGCAGCACCATGAAAAATCTACACCTTCAAACAACGTAAGTTTATTAAAGAAACTTTGTGCCTCAAGACTAAATGAAGGTGGTAATATGGAAACCCACCTGGCACACATTGAAAGACCTAATAGACCAGTTGTCGTCATTAGGTGAAACACTAGCAGAACAGTTAACTATTCCGGCACTATTCCTGTCTACCAGACAGTTACAGCACTTGAATAACAACGCTTGAAACGAGACCTGAAGCTGACTTGACAGTTGAATTTGTCAAAAAAACGATCGATGTTATAATCTGTTATAATCTCCATTGTATGTTTCTTTTGCAAAAAAAAAACAAAGTCACAGAGAAAAGGATTGCAGGAGTATATAGAGTGGAAAAAGAAAATCCCGTTCACAAAGATAAGGCAGCACAACAGTGCAATGAAGTCACAAGTGAAGATGACAGCAGTCCACATACTTTGTTTAGTGCTTGTGAAACATAAATCAGAGATGCGTGGTATATAGACAGGTGTAACGTCACACATGTACAGTCATAGAGATTTCTTTGCCAACATTTACGAACAATATTCAGGACAAATGAAGTTAGCACACGGAGAGAAACTAAAAATATCTGGCATTTGATTATGTCACATAAAGTGTCTACTAGTGTCTACTATCAGCAGAGAAAGATCGAAGTCACAGATGTACTGTATGTATCATAACTAAAAGGAAACTAAATATCTGTCAGAAAGTTGACTGGTAAAGGATTAAAAGTAATTTTCGAAGAAGAGACATGCAAAATAATTCTAATGATGATGATGATGATGATGATGATGATGATGATGATGATGATGACGATGATGATGATGCTGCTGCTGCTGCTGCTGCTGATGATGATGATGATGATGATGATGATAATAATAATAATAATAATAATAATAATAATAATAATAATAATAATATTATTATTATTATTATTATTATTATTATTATTATTATTATTATTATTATTATTATTATGAAAGTTCCGTGGAAGGCGACTGCGTTATTATTATTATTATTATTATTATTATTATTATTATTATTATTATTATTATTATTATTATTATTATTATTATTATTATTATTATCATCATCATCATCATCATCATCATCATCATCATCATCATCATCATCATCATCATCACCATCATCAAGTTTTTTATGTGATGAAAGTTCCGCGGAAGGCGACTGCGTTAAATCTCTGGAGTGTCACTGATATTCGCTGTAGCAGAAAGGATGTTTCTCTTTGATCTCCGGATTGTCGCATTAGAAGACCGCCAATTTCCTTTAAGAAGCAGAGACCTTCTTCGTTGATTGGCCCCATCGTCTCCAGAGCCAGAGGGATGAAACGGTACGACCCAGACAGTTGAAGGTATTTGGCCATTTTCCTTTCGGCTGCACGTTCGGCTGCAGCACCCGCAGTTGATGCTGTCTGACGACAGTAGGAAGCAGCGAAAATGTCTGCGACTGTAACGTACCAAATAGCACATTTTCCTGTCCTCCATGGGATGAGAGTGCAGCCATCCGGTCGTTTTCCATAGGATCTTGAAAGACCTGAAGGTTCCTTTGACGACGGGAAACCGGCCTTTATCAACGAACGACATAAGATATCGTTCAGGGCGGAGTGGCGGGCGATTCGACCAGGTCCTAGCCGACAGGAGAGACCACGGTAAGTAAGTAAGTAAGTAAGTAAGTAAGTAAGTAAGTAAGTAAGTAAGTAAGTAAGTAAGTAAGTAAGTAAGTAAGAGAACGTCAAGATTATAGTGCCCATCTTGTTCGACTTGAGTACCGCAGGGACAGCTATGCGGCTTGCACAGTGTCGTTCCGAGTCGTAGACCAGCTGCTACACGCACTGATTCGGTGTTCTGGTCTGAGGCCACAGTTGCTGATAGGCAGTGCAAAGAGCCAGTCGCCTGCTGTGATGATACTGCATTCAATCTAGCTCTGTCGATGTCACTTGTGTGGCTTGAGAACAAGCTGGAGAGTTCTTTCTCGATCAGTGGATTGTTCCATTCTGATTGTTGATGTTGTTCTCTATATTCGGCGTTTGCAGGCTGGTGATACTGCAGCATTCTGCGGTTGCCGATGACAGTCGTTCGTCTTCGGACAGTGGAGTACCTTGAAAGATGGCGGACTGTAGTGACGCTGTGCCGGCGACGGAAGCCAGAAAGGCAGGAAGTGCCAGCGGTGACACGCGTCGAATTCCGAATCATCCGTGTCTGATTGGTAGAGAAGCCTGAATCCACTGAAAATCCGATAGTGAAATGTTCAACACGGATGACAGGCATTCACGAGGCATGTTGTCAAACTTTTCAAGCAATGGATGTTGCATACACGGTGCCGTTCTAAGAGTGAAGAGCATTCGCTGAAAACCAAGGGAACAACGGAGGATGATAAGCGCTTCCTGGCTGTCCAATAGCGGCATACGTGAAAGTCCTACTGAAAGGTTTGCATTTGTCAGGGCAGCACCTGTTGATAAATGGTGCTCCTAACAAGCATGCGTCGTCCGGATTAGTAAGAGTGGATAGATTCAAGGGATCTGTAGTTGTCGACTTCGAGATATTTCGCATTTGCTGGTGTTTAGACTTAGGCCGATTGCATTTGCCTCATCCTTTAGAATTTATATATCCTTTGCCACCACAGTGCTTGCTCATCCAAGGCTTACGTCATCCCGATATCCCATCACTAATGGTGAAACTTAAGATACGTAGACGATACCATACTATTCGGTGGCTCAAACAAAGAACTACAAGATTTGGTATCTAGGGTGGATAAAATAGGGAAAAATACAACATGATGATTAATATTGATAAAACCAAGGTAATGGCAACAAAAGACAAGAGCTGCAACATCAAAATTCAGAGTACAGTATTGGAACAGGTCAACACCTTCCCGTATTTAGGGTCCATCATATCAGACGACACCTCAAGCAAAGCCGACACAAGAAGCAGATTGAATAAAGGACGTGGGGCGGGAATATCACTAAACAAAATATGGAAAAGTCACAACATTCCTGTGAGCACAAAAGTCCGTTTAATGAGATCAATGGTGTGGCCGGTCGCCACATATGGCTGTGAAAGCTGGACAATAATGAAGGAAGATGAACGGCGCATACAGGCATTCGAAATGAAAGGTTTAAGACAAATAATGAGAGTTTCATGGAAAGCAAAGAAGACGAATGAGTGGGTAATGGATAAAGCAAGAGTTCAAAGAACCCTACTGGAAACAGTAAAGAAAAGAAAACTGAAATACTGGGGACATATGCGAACAAAGCAGGAATGTCTGGAGAAGGATATAATGCAGGGCACAATGCCTGGATCACGAAAAAAAGGAAGGCCAAGAAAAAAGTGGGAAGACAACATCAAAGAATGGACAGGACTCACTATCGAGCAGGCGATAAGAAGAGCAGAAGATCACAGTTCATAATGCAACAAATCTTCGGATGGAAGACGGTTGAAGACAATGCAATGGTGAATTCATACGCATAAGGGGGCCCAGTGGGTCACCTTGCTGCGCACCTCTTTGGGAAGTGATTGAGAATTCCCCAAATTTGATAATTGA
This sequence comes from Metaphire vulgaris, assembly GCA_018105865.1. Taxonomy (NCBI): domain Eukaryota; kingdom Metazoa; phylum Annelida; class Clitellata; order Crassiclitellata; family Megascolecidae; genus Metaphire; species Metaphire vulgaris. Next base: position 4,611,282 of record CM030857.1, read on the forward strand.
CGGCTGGCCACGTGGCAATAAGGGTAAATGTCCGGTATGTGTGAGCATACGGCTGAGAGCATAGCTGCACGGCTTAAGCTGTTGAAGGCGTTGCTAAAATCCAGTTGTACTAGCATTTCGTCATCGTGCATCTGTTCAATGAACCGCCTCGCTGAGTGCTTCGCATCCTCCAGGAATGCCAACGCCGAGTTGCTTTGGCGCGAAGAAGTTGCAGAGTTGGCAATGGCGTGTGTTGGCAAATTTCGAAGAAAGCCTTCGCCAATAATACCCGATGGCTATTGGCCGGAGACCTCCTTGTCTTTTTCTGAAATCAATGTTAGCTGCAGAAGAAAGTATACAATGAACAACTGAAATCCCGAAGATCTAGAAAAATCACTAGTTATTCCAATACCTAAGTCACAGAACAGGTCAGGCTTTCCGAACCATCAGCTTAATAAACCGCTTTGAAAAATGAATTTTACAAATACTCAAATACCCTTCAACAGCTTAAGCCGTGCAGCTATGCTCTCAGCCGTATGCTCACACATACCGGACATTTACCCTTATTGCCACGTGGCCTATTGCAAGCCGTCGATTATCAAATTTGGGGAAGTTGCAGAGTTGGCAAATGGCGTGTGTTGGCAAATTTCGAAGAAAGCCGTCGCCAATAATACCCGATGGCTATTGGCCGGAGACCTTGTCTTTTTCTGAAATCAATGTTAGCTGCAGAAGAAAGTATAAAATGAACAACTGAAATCCCGAAGATCTAGAAAAATCAATAGTCATTCCAATACCTAAAGTCACAGAACAGGTCAGGCTTTCCGAACCATCAGCTTAATAAACCGCTTTGAAAAATGAATTTTATAAATACTCTTAATTAAAGAGGACGAAGAACAAAATACGATGCAAGGCATCAAAACAGCAACATGTGGATGCAGAAATGCAATATACATCCTAAGAGCAGCGAAGATGCATAAAGATGCAGGGCGTATATATTTGCTTCATTGACTACGAAAAACCCTTCGATAATGTTAAACACGACGAGCTAGTCGAATGTCTAGAATTATCGGGAATATCTACCTAAGTATTTTACGACTTAGCATTACGTAGGCCGGGACATGAAATCTACTCTACTGGAAGCAAACAGCAACTGGATGGAAATGGAAAATGGGTTAAAATACATAAAAGGGCAAGACAGACAAAGGTGTGGGCTATCACCAGAATTCTTTAATGCATATGGAAAGGAAATGTTAAATATAGAACATTTTGAATGAATTATAATAGGAGGACAAAATATAAATAATCTGAGATTTCCGGATGATGCAGCAATAATGCAGAACACGACGAATGGACAGAATGGAATGGACAGAATGGACGAATGGACAGAATTTAACTCACTGCAGAATTTGCGGGAATTAGGCGAGGAATGAACCAACGAAGCAATGAACTGAAAATAAACACAAAGAAAGCATAGTGCGTGGTAATTTTAAAGAAAATGAAGCACCAAAATGCCAAATATACAAAAAAGGCAGACTGAATCAACAAGTAGGCCTACTTATCTAGAAAGTATCTAGGAAGTTGGATCACTAGTGAAAAGAAAAGTGACTTATATATATATATATATAACAAGACTAGCCATTGCCAAATCAGCTTTTGCCGATGTGAACACATGTTAACGAACAGGCAATGGAATTGGAATATGAATTTTTTAAATAATTCTGGTCTTGTCATACGAAGCAGTCTTATTGTTCGAAGCAGAGGCATGGCCACTTCTTGACAAATAACGAAAAAATTTGCGGCGGTTTAGATGTGTTTTTGAGAAGGATGCTGAAGATATCACGGACAGAGAAGAAAACTAACCGAGAAATCCTGATAACCCTAAGAGCAAATACACGACGAAAACTGATGCGAACTATTACGAAAAGGCAACTTGTATTCGTCGGACACATGGCGAGAAAAAAGGTTCGGAAAACCTAGCTATAATTACTGGAAAGGTGGAGGGAAAAAGAATGCGAAACAAAGAATGACTAGTATCAAAAGTTTGATATGGGACATGATATATACAATATACAAATGACAGGGAAACGTGGAGGTCCATGGTTATCAGAGGTTCCCTGTCAGTTCCTGGACCGTCATTTCCTGGACCGTCATTTCCTGGACCGTCATTTCCTGGACCGTCATTTCCTGGACCGTCATTGTAAATAGGTAGGTAGGTAGTTAGTCAGTTAGGTAGATAGGTAGGTAGGTAGATAGGTATGTAGGAAGATATGTAGGTACATAGTTAAGGTAAAACAATGACGTACAAGGCGGACATCTGCTGACCAATAAGCATCTTGTCGAATAGCATTTCCCGAATACTTGCCCGCGTGTTAAGCCCATATTTATCACAACTATTGAAGTTATTATCAAATTGATACTATATTGAATATGGGTGTTTAAATTACTGTGACATGTTTACCTAGACGTGTTCACAGACCACGTTCGTACCATGTTCGTACCACAGACCATCGTTGTCACGTGTAGGTAGTCGTACAGGCATGTAGTGATTTATATAGCATAGTTGCTTACATACACTTAAAAGATAGAACAATAGGAACGGTCCAGCATGCAACTAACGGTCCAGGAAGTGACGGTCCAGGAAGTGACGGTCCAGAAAGTGATGGTTCAGGAACTGACGGGGACACCGTTTTCAGGGCACCTAAAAGAAGAAGATTATACTGTATATAACTTCTAAAATGCCGCACTCACCTCCGTATCCTGGTCGTTTCCTGTTGTCGTATCCGCGAATAAGCTTATTAAGCAAGAGCGTGTACAGCTCCGTATTATTCTGTAGCGCATTCGTCCGTACAGGTCTTATTGGAAGTATCACGCAAGCAAACAATATCGCTGCTGCTGCTCTCCAAATAGTACACGCATTCCCGTGCTTGCCACTAGAACATAATAGTCTATGTTGGCAGATAGTATTAGTACGTCATAATGATGAAAAGCACTCAAAATTATATATAAACTTTCGTGTTCTTATATATATTTATATAGTGATCTACTGACAGTTTTCTGCAGACGACTGTAATGAAGATATCCGATCCGTAGCGCATAGGAGTCGCAAGGAGCGGCTTCACAAAACTTAGCTCACTGCAGAATATCCACTCCAGTAAAAGAGCAACTAACTCAGACTTTTAGATATACGTGATATCTGGATGACTGTGAGACGAGGACTCTTAGGAAAGTAGACGTGATGACATTTGAAATTTAGGGCTATCGGAGATTGACTAAGACCAGATATATTTATATGGCGAAGAACAGCAATATGAAACAAACTCTTAAGACTTAAACGACATCAAACAGTAGTGGGTTAAGTTAAAACAGGAACATTGTAATTCTTACACACATTTGTAGAAAGAAAGATTGTCATGAAAACGGTCATGCTTTGAGGAAATGAGAGAATACGAAATGTGCAAGTAAAATTAAATTTCTATAGCGCTATTCGAATGCTTGGCGCAGTGCACCAGCCTATTCACGAGCGCTCACAACAAGGAAGACAAAAAAGAAGCTGGTTGAATTACTTCTCTTCTTCTTAAGTTTTCTGCCCGGAAGCAGGTCGTCTTTCCCATTGGCGCCATCTTTCTCCGTCAGCAGAGTAGTGATGTACGTGGTCTCCCTTTGGTTATCCTTCCTCCCATATGTCCCTCCAGTACTGTTATGAATAATGAGTATCCTCCTATAATGTACCCAATCTAGTTTTGTTGCCTCTGTTTTATTGTTTGTAATATTGTATTGTCCTCATTGACAATATTTAGGACCTTTTTATTGGATATATGCCGTGTCCAACTGATTCTGTCCATCGTCTCCATATCCACATTTAAATCACTCCTAGTTTTCCGATGTCGTCTTTTCTCATTGTCCAAGTTTCTGACCCATATAATACCCCACTCCATATGAGTATTTTAATAATTCTATTCTTTAACCCTTTATATAGACTACTCATTGATTCCCTCATCTGGTAAAATGCTTCCTTTCCCATTGCTATTCTTCTTCTTATTTCGCTTTAGCATCTGGTATCTTCCGTTTTCCGTAATAAGGCTGCCAAAGTAGCGGACTTGTTTTATCTTGTTCTATCTCTTCTCCGTAAATTGTGATGTTTGCCTCTTCCCCTTGTACTTTACTGATGACCATCACTTTTGTCTTTTTGGTGTTAATCCTATTCTACCATATTCTTCAGAAACTAAAGCCAGTCTATTCATAATTTTCGTAATACTCTTTCTTTGTTTGCTAACATAGCCTGGTCATCTGCATATAGCAATGCAGGTATTTATACTCCCCTACCTTGATTCCTTCCTCCAGTTTTCCTAGTGCTTATATATATATATATATATATATATATATATATATATATATATATATATATATATATATATATATATATATATATATATAGGAGCGCCCACACGAGGGGAGGAAAGGAAGCAAATGCTTCCTAGAAAACCTAGGGAGGGAAATTCCCCTCTGAGTTTTGGTATTACGTTAGAGTGGCATATTAATTCGATAGGCCCCTAAATGCCTGTACAAGTAAATTACTGGTTTTACTACAGTATAATTTTGTCACTTCATATAAGCTTACCGGTACTCAATTCAAGTTCAAGTTAATTATTATCAGGCATTCATAAAATTTTATTATTATTGTCACTTTTACGTACAGTCATTCTACTGATGCAGAATGTAAACTTCATGTGAAATATAAATAACTTATAATAAACCAATAGACTCACATGAAGTTTACATTCCAAATTATACTACTGCAACTCCCTCCACTATAGCCTTCCAAAGACCTCCATCAACAAATTACAATCCATTCAAGGCTGTGAAACAGTGCAATTAGATATTGTTAATAACTTGTTTCAGTCAGCTGTCTTTAGACAATATGATGTGCAGACAATTAAATGATTCAGTTATCCCTCTTGCAGTTGTTGCAGCTTTAATGCCTCTATAAAAAAATGATGTAGGCCTATGTGTGGTTGTTGGAGAAATCTAATTTTTAAACTAAATACTTAAAATAGATAATTTTCAGGCAATTTTGAATAGTTTGCCAGTGCAATTACTGCGATATCTCCCTTTAGTTTCGACTTACATCTTTTAGTGCTTTGTGGCTGTTGGAATTTTCAAAAATTGAGAATTAGAAGTTACTGGTATGAGACCTATCCTGGTGCACCAAAGTGTCCGACGTAATGTCCAAAACGCACTGAAACTCACTACGAGCATCTATTGATTTTTAAAATGTTCAGGGGTTATACCCCGGACCCCAGGCTTTTTTCCATGAATTTGCGGCGGGGTGTCAATGTCCAGTGTCGAGTGTTATACTGATAGTTTTTCGTTTAATAATAATAATAATAATAATAATAATAATAATAATAATAATAATAATAATAATAATAATAATAATAATAATAATAATAATAATAATAATAATAATAATAATAAAAAATGATGTAGATAAATCCATGCCGGATCCCCTTTTAGGTGTAGGAGAGGGAAGGGAGGAGAGAGAAGGGGAAGTTGCTTCCAGCAGCCAGGGGATGGGCGCCCTATATATATATATATATATATATATATATATATATATATATATATATATATATGACCCGCTGAGAGAAAAGGTACCATAAGTGGGATCACAGATTAGCGAGAAAATTGCATTTTTATCTTGAAAACTTAATTTTTTAAAAATTACTTTTTGGGTATTTTAGACAATATGATGTGCAGACAATTAAATGATTATGTCTTTTTAAACAAATCTGAATCATTTAGCAAAGAATTTGTTTTAAAACTGAGATAGGTAAAAGGTACCATAAGTGGGCTTCTGACTTCGATGCTCTGTTTAAGCTTACTTACTATTTTTACCAAATTTTGAATACGTATGAGCTTAGAACCAACTGACAAATCTACAATATGCAGGCTACTAGCCGCAGGAACAACTGCCCTCCGTGTATCACGTGACCAATAATGTTATTTATGTGTGTGTGTTTGTATGTTGGTGTCCATCAACGGTTTGTAGCCGCTACGAAGATATGTGATAATGTCAACGATAAACCAAGGCCAGGGAGTTTGTAAGACGGGGAGAGATCAGTGCTCGCAATGTTAATGGAATTTTGGTGGTCAATCTTAAAGCCGATATGTCAGGCCACCTAGCTCATTGCTCAACTATATTCTTGTTTGCCTCTGCAACCATGGGCCAGTTAAAGACGCAGTCACACATTTCCTGCATTATTCGGTCTTTTTGAGTACCATTCCCGTATATAATGGTTCAAATAATTTATTAGTCTAATGAATTAGTCTAATAATTCTATTGTATTTTGCCTTTGGTAACAAAAACTATGTATAAATGTGGCTATTAGCGCATACTGTTTGCCGTAATTTATCATTTTATAGCGCATATTTTAACATGTATTATAAAGCTACGTGCTCAGTATTTCTGTGAGTCTGTGACCAACTATTTGCTGTATATGTACAGCACTATAACGGCCTTCTTACAATCTTAGTAGACAGCTACTTAAGAATAACTAGATTGTAAGAGGTTTCGACCCAGTAGGATTCAGGAATATTTGACACCCCGTAACACCCCCTTCCTCCAATTTCAGTTATTGGCTGACTTTTTGTCTGTCAGACTTTTCGGCAGGGGACCCCCAGAATTTACCGACATCCCAAACTTGATAATCCTAGAAATAATCCTGGTAGGATTTCTTCTGTGTTGAAAACCACATCAAAAATCCACTGTTTGCCGTTGTAACACACATAGGCCACATTGACTTTTACTCAGTGCTTGATCATTGTGGTAGGAATTGCTGACTTGTCTACTCTTTAAATAGCAAATGGAATGGGAACTGGGCGGCGACAATCTCTCCCATTTATTGGTTACGTGATACACGTAGGGCCACGTGATACGCGGACGGTTGTTCCTGCGGCTAGTCGACTGTTGCAATATCGGGCGATTTTTGTTTCTTTCTTTGCTTAAGAGTGAAGTTTAATCTTATTTTGTGTTGCTATTTATGAATTACAACACTAGTTTTTCGTTCTTTGTTTTTCATCATTCCGTTACATATGTTACATTTATGATCACCTTGATTAATATTATATATAAGTTTTATTGTGTTCTATTACAGTTTGTTCGTATATCTTGTTTAGATTGTAGATTACAACCCTATTATTATGTCTTGCCCTGATCTATCCCACTTATGGTACATTTTTCAATTACTGTGTTCTAGGGGCGGTAATTATATTTATTTCAATTTTCAACTGATAAATTACGAATAGTTACGGATGAAACTTTAGAGATAGTTTGCATATATGACAATTAATACTGAGATAAAATTTAATCCGTAACTCTTGTATAGTTTTACAATTTCGAACGCTTTAATTTCATCAATAATAAATGCTCAATTTCTTAGAATTTTTAATTTGATAGGCATGATGTTTGGATGCAGGTATATCTGAAATGACAAGGTATATTTCTCTAAAACTTTGCTGTCACTGATAACCACGATAACCACGATATATGCAGCATATGTAACTCAAGAACCCCAGTACCTTTTCTCCCAGCGGGTCACACAAACACACACACACACACACACACACACACACACACACACACACACACACACACACACACACACACACACACACACACACACACACACACACACACACATATATATATATATATATATATATATATATATATATATATATATATATATATATATATATATATATATATATATATATATAATATATATATATATAAGGGTGGTCCTTATCTATAAGAAAATTTCAAAATTTATTTTTATTGCTCCCACCATCCTATCCTACTACCCCACTAGAAAACAATTCCTACCAATTATTTTGGAGATCAGAGTGCATTTAGGGTATGCTCAAGCCGGTCGAAGTTAGTGAAAATACACGAAAAAGTGAGCTACTTTTGAAAAATATATGAAACGTTAACTCCATTTGTTTCTTAGATGTTTAGCATGGAAGTTGCTAGGGTAGTGAAAAGTTACAATTTCAAATGACAATTGTCACATTCAACACTCAAGGCAGCGAGAAAAAGGTCGACCGGGAGCAATGCTTGGAGTTGATGTGTCTCTCTTGAAAAAGGAGCGACAGGCAAAAAAATGCGAGAATCAGGTGACATGGAAAGAAAAGCAAAAGGCCAGCTTTGATCAAGTTGTTGTCTCGGAATCGTCCGACTCTACCGGTTCAGGTTTTGATACTGAGGTGGAAGGAGCAGTGGGTGGAGTTATCCATGCACCTCAAACAAACAAACGTGGAAGAATAAACATCTTGACGCCATCTGTCCTGTCATCACTCGACCGGGCAAAGATAAGTGATCGCCATGCTGTGCAGCTGATTGCCCCAATCATTCATGCTTCTGGGGCGAACCTTGAGGAATACAGCATTAACCGATCATCTATTCGCCGTTATCGGCAGCTCCACCGGGCAACGTGGGCTGCCGAGCTTAAAGCTGAGTTCAGCACACAGAAACCAATGGTACTTCACTGGGACGGCAAGCTCATGGGTGACCTCACTGAGGATGAAAAAATGGATCGACTTCCAATCATTGCGTCAGGATCTGGCATTGAACAACTACTCTGTATTCCGAAACTGCCTTCCGGAACTGTTCAGGCTATGACAGATGCAATATTTGAAACAGTGCTGGATTGGGGCATCAAAGATTGTATTAAAGCTCTGAGCTTCGACATCCCTTCTAACAACACGGGCATCAAGAGTGGTGCATGCACGTGTGCTAATTGAAAAATTGCTTGAGAACAAGGTAAACTACAGGCTATCTGGCGTGCCGCCATCACATTTATGAGATAATGTTGGAGGAAGCATTCAGCATCACAATGGGACCGTCGAGTGGCCCTGAGATCCAGCTGTTCAAAAGATTTAAGGTTTTCTGGCCAAGCATTGATTACAAGCCTGGGAAAGGAGATCCTGAAATTGCTGCCGCAGTTCCAAATATCTCGGATATTAAGAACTTCGTGATCATCCAACTCGAACTAACTCACCAGCGTGCAGACTACTGAGAACTTCTTGAACTGAGTCTGAGTGTTTCTGGGGGAGTACCATCACGTGGCATAATGTTCATGAAGCATGTGCCATACACCGTGCTCATTTCATGGCACGGCTGATTTACGCACTGAAAATGTTCATCTTCAGATATGCTGGCTTCAAACTGACCAAGAGAGTAAGACAAGGTCTTGGCAACTTCTATGTGTTTGGAGTATCAGCATATGTCAAGTCATGGTTCCTATCCCAATTACCAACATCAGCTCCCGCCGGCGACTTGCGTCTGTTGAAGCTCCTCATTGAAATCAACTCACCATCGTCTTTGGGTGCCTTCAAGAAACTTTGCAGGCACCTCTGGTACCTAAGCGAGGAGTTGGTGGCACTTGCCTTTTTTGATCCAGAAGTCGATGCAGCTGAGAAAAGGGCAATTGTGGAGTAACTAAGTCACGGGGCACAGAAGGACCCTGCAAAACGATTTGCAATTGACCAGTCCACAATCCGTGATAAAAGGCTGAGGGGTTTTGTTACCAGCAACACATACAATTTCTTTGTGATTGTTTAACTCTCCATCTCTTTCCTGGTAACAAATCCAGAGACAGAGGAATCAAACACAGACTATCTGAAGGCTGAAGAAGTGGACCGTTGGACTTTAACTTTAGCGTTGTCAATGATACAGCCGAAAGGGGAGTCGCACTGATGGAGGAGTACAATGCCTTGATGACCAAAGATGAGAAACAGACAGTTTATCCTACAGTTCGTCGCAAAACACCGCAAACTGTATCCCGATTCAAAGAAAGCAACAGTAATCATGGGTCTTGCTTCCACGTCATCAAATGACACATAGAGCGGTTGAGCTATAAACATTCTGCCAGCACTCGATTGAACTCTCACTAACATGACATTGCCAGTTCTTATGAACTCCGCCTTTAGCTCTTTAATAATTACTGTTGACTTTAACAAGCATGTTAATAGTCACTCTTGCGTTTAACAGCAATTTATATTATAACATGAAAACATGAAAACGCCATTAATTTGTGCGCCTAATATTGAAACTTGAGTCGGCTTGAGCACACACTAAATATTAACCAATCATGGAGATATTTGGTGGAAATAAGTTTCTACTGTGGGAGACTCTATTGGGAGGGTGGGAGGATGAAATTTTAAAAGTCAAAATTTAAGGACCACCCTATATATATATATATATATATATATATATATATATATATATATATATATATATGTGTGTGTGTGTGTGTGTGTGTGTGTGTGTGTGTGTGTGTGTGTGTGTGTGTGTGTGTTACAGTCAAAGTGTGAAATCAAGCAATGTTGACATTGCCTGAAACTTTTAGGAAATGTCGACATAAGCCGTTTCACTCGGACACTGTCGACATTGACTGAAATGTTTAGGCGTTGTTTAACAATGCCTGAAATTTGCCCAATTTTTATACACACATTTCCTGAAATCTTTATCTGTGATGGAATAGCATAATAAGCTTAACTTGGACTTAAGAAGATCAACAACGGTTGAAGAACGGGCGGAAACCACTAGTAACCAGCAAGCATCAGATTTCATATATCACCTGCATGATAGTATACAGTCTCATCGCAAGGAGGGCTCGAGAAGGTTTAGTGAAGCAAGCTAAACGAATGGGTTTGCGTAGTAGAATAGAATTTGCAGCTGGAAATCCTGGTGACAATGTTACCGTCCCTGTTCCATTAGTTGATCGAGGACGTGGCGACCCTCGTAATATCATGGGTGTCATTCTTGATCGTAACTGCAACGACATGTATCGTATAGCTGTTAGAGCTGGTGTTCTACAAGGCCGGTATGCACGAAATCAATTTGATTTGTGCACCCAGAAACTGCTAAATGAAGATGATGGCACACAGCGAGATTTCATTGAGGGCTGCTGTTCAGTACGAATCAAAGAGTGGCGGTCAAGGTTTTGCAGAATGCAATTGTAAGGGTTCAAAAAAGTGTGAAACAAATCGTTGTAGATGTTTCAAAGCTAAACTGAAATGCAATAGTCGTTGCCATTCAAGTTTAAGTTGCTGCAATAAGAACTGTTAAATTTTAGCCCGTTTTATATGACTGCTTTTCCCTTTAATGCATTAGAACCTTATAAAGTTTTAGTTGACTTCATTAATGTCGTAGAACTGTTTTATATGACTGCTTTTTCTTTATTGCATTAGAACCTTATAAAGCTTTTGGGAATTCATTCCTTTATTGCATTTGAAGTTTTTACAGTTGTGTATAACTTTTTCTATTACTGCCTGTTTTTTTATTTAATTTGAACCTATTAAAGTTTTTGGCACTTTTTAAGGTTTCAGAACTGTTTTATGTTACTTATTATGCTATTCCATCACAGATAAAGATTTCAGGAAATCTGACTTCTCTTTGATCTATCAATAAAATGTAATTCTTCAGTTACATAACAACCACATCCCATTGATTCAATAAGCCATTTGATGTTGATGCAGCATATAAGCTCCTCCCCTTTCTGCTAAATTTAGCGAAATTTAGCAGAAATGGAATGATCTCTACATCAACACCGTTATGATTTTGAATGTCAACGTTGATCAATATGGCTGCCGTCTGATTGTATTCTCCGCTCCGTTTATCGACTAGACTACTGAGTGGAGATTATGGGAACGTTACGCTATTCATCGATAGAGCTGCTGGCTTGTTCTCACGGTGATCGTCCTGCACATCGCGTTGTTGATTTACTGTCCGAATTCGGGATTCTCAGACTCTGTGAGACCCAGCGTCGAGTTCGTCGCTATCGTGGAACGAGATCAGGCGGAGACGTTTCCGACCGAAGTTGGTGCCGATTGATGGTGATGGTGCGTTTATCTACACCGACTTCAACAGGGTTAGAACTATTCCTATCGTGGATTTAAATCGTCGTCCTCACACCGAAAAGTCAGCACCAATCAGTTTCCAACGACCTGGGCTGGTGTATCCGCGACTCCAGCGCCATGCTGATCATTCAGAGCGGCGGATTAGGGGTGGACTACTGAACATTCGTTCTATCAACAATAAAACTGATAACGTTCCAGGTCTATTCGAGGAGCATCGCCTCAATTTTCTTATTTGTACTGAATCCTGGCATGAGGATGCCAACAGTGTTGCCATTAAAAGACTCCGTGGCATGGGCCTTAATGTTATTGAAGCGGCTCGTGCCATACCGTGACGACTATACCATACCATACGACTAGACAACGCTCATTTTACCAATCATGGAGGCATCGCTATAGTCTCGAAACCAGGCATCAACGTTGCCAAGATAGATACAAAGTTAAAACCAAAAACTTTTGAACATTTATGCTGTAGAATTTCTGGTGGGTCCACGCCGTTTCTACTGGTCGCCATCTACAGACCAGGCTCGGATCGTGTTAGCGATCAATTCTTGAATGAATTCGCTACCCTCCTGGAATCGCTAGCCACTTTCAACAGCTCGATAATCGTTGCAGGTGACATGAATATTCACCTCGAGAGACCCTCTGATTCAGATAGCCAGAAATTCCACGAACTTACGGATGCGTTCGGGCTGCGTCAACTTGTCGGAGAGCCGACGCACGACCATGGCGGACTGCTGGATGTCATCTTATCATCCGCCGACGATTGCCCGGACGATGTCACGGTGTCGGAGTCAGGCCTGTCCGTTCATGGTGTCCGTTCGACCAATGGGTCGATCTCAACGCCACGTCCGTTTCCTGTCTACACTAAAATACTTCGTAGGAGTTGGAAGTGCTTCGACTCGGAGCAGTTCAAAATTAGGCTCGAGGCGCCACCGCTCTGCCAACCTGTCGACTCCTGCAGAAATGGGACTGATCTTGCTGAATGCTACTCCTCAGAAATAATGAAAATTCTGGATGACTTGGAGCCAGTGATGAGATGTCGGTGCGCACCCGACCACACCGGCCATTCTACGACGTCGATTGTAGACAGACACGACGAGAAGCGCGACGCCTTGAGAGGTCTTTCTGGAGGCTCAGAGGGTCGGATGGAGAACCAAGCAGCTCATTGTGCTTGACACTCTGCTCTCAAGTCTAGTGAGGCAGAAGGCTAGGAAATACTGGAAACTGCTAAAAGAGACACCGGGCAGACCTGGAAGCATTTGAATACGCTGCTGGGAAACAGCGATAAAAGTAAAAGTAAAGTAAAGTAAAATCTCGTGGATTTCTATAGCGCCTAGGTAGGGCAGCACAAAAGTAGCTGCTTATTCTTAGGCGCTCAGCCTCTCTTAAAATAGCTATGGGGAAGGTTTAATACGTTATCAGCCAGGCAATAGTCTACGTCCAAAGGACAGTGAGGCTAGGTTGTTACAGCTATGGAGGATATGATTTAGAAAAAGGAATGATTTAAGCTTAGACCTGAAGACTTGAAGATATAATGCGGGAATTATAGGAAATGAGGAATCAGATTTTATTGTTTAAAAGTGTCCAAGTCTGCGGAAGGAAGCTGGGATCGAGTTCCAAAGTTCAGGTGAGGCGTATGAGAAGGCACGGTTGCAAATTTTCAGGGATGACTGATTGAGTGGGCGTGACAGAGTGAGGTAAGATGATGAACGTGTGGGTCGAGGAGGCTGAGGGGTTAATAGTGATCTAAGGAAGACAGGTTTTGATGACTGAAGTGAGCTATGTGTAAGTGTTATTATCTTATATTGGATAGGTTCAGTTATTTTAAGCCAATGTAATGATTTTAATATGGGTGATATATGGGAGAATTTAGGTGACTTAGTAACAGCACGAGCAAGTGCATTTTGTATTGATTGCAATTTGTTGATAGAGGCTTTGGGAAGGTTATAGTAGAGGGAGTTACAATAATCTAATTTGGAGTGGACTATTGAGGTGGCAATTGTGGAGGCAGTTTTAGTGTCTAGGCAAGGACGTAGGCGGCGAAGATCACGAATATGAACATAGCAGTTGAATATGAATATGAACAAAGCCCTCGTCCGCCTTCCTGTTTCACAGCTGACGACTACCACCAGTTTTTGGATAACAAAATCAATGGCGTAAGAGAAGGAACGTCTAAAGCTGGTCCTGCCTCGTTCACGGTGCATTCAGGACCTGGTCTAGTGTCGTTCGCTGCTCCTTCAGAAACCGACGTCATTTCGATTGTGAGGTCATTACCTTGCAAACAATGTCAACCGGATCCACTGCCTATGTGGCTCCTCAAAGAGTCTATTGAGACGCTCGCTCCGTTTCTCACGACTCTTCTGTCGACGTCTTTGAATAGTGGTGAATTTCCATCGTCTTGGAAACATGCGGTCGTATACCCGCACCTTAAGCGGCCAAGTCTGAATCAATATGAAATAAGCAACTATCGGCCAGTCTCTAATCTTCCCGTCTTGTCAAAGCTGCTGGAGAGAGTAGTCAATGGCCAACTTGTCACCTACTTGACATTAAATGGTCTAATGCCTGTCAGCCTATCGGAAGAGCCACTCTACGGAAACTGCAGTCTTGCGTATTTACAATTATATCGTTGATGCGATCGCTAATGGTCAGCTAGCCCTTCTTTGCCTCCTGGACCTCTCTGCGGCTTTTAATACAGTAGACCATGACATTCTCTTTTGTCGTCTTGAACTTACCTACGGCTTAAATGGAGTTGCGCTATCCTGGATTCGAGCTAGATCTCAATCGGTTTGCTGGAATGGTTGCACGTCCGACTCGCGCCGTGTTCTCAGATGGGGTGCCGAAGGATCAGTACTAGGCCCACTACTGTTCGTTCTATATGTGGCAGATATAGGGCGAATCATCAAATCGTGTGGGCTTACTTCGCACGCTTATGCCGATGACGTTCAGGTCTACTCTTCGTGTAATCCATCAGAAGTCGAACGACTACGGTCCTTATCACTTATTTCCTCGATCGAACAGTGGACGGATGAAAATCGATTATCCCTCAATCCAGCAAAGACTGAGTTCCTCTGGATAAGTACACCTAGAAGGAAACATCTCATACCACGAAATCCGTTTTCAATTGAAGATGCAGACATCTTCAATTGAAACGGACTTCCCCATCTTAATGACAATAACTTAAACTGTAACTATAACTGGAAAATAATTTAAATAAATGTAACTGTAACTGAAAAATAATCAATAACTTAAACCACTCTGCACGACGGATTGGTTTTTGTTTACTTTTAGTTTAGTTTAGGTTTACGAACTGCCTCTACCAGCTAATACCAGAAACCTCGTCTTTGGACATTGGATAGTCATGGTGCGTTGACGAGCCTTCTCATACGCTGGACCTGACCCTTGGAACGCCCTTCCACAAGCGCTACGGAACATCTCCCGTCGCTTTTCGCAAACACTTGTAGACCCATCTTTGATTTATTTAACTGTCTATGATCATTGGCATTGTAATGCGCTTGCTAACATTAATTTATCAGGCACAATATAAATAGCTACTTACATTACATTGCAATATCTTCACTAAGTTGACGTGGTGATTCCAAATCTTTAGCTAGATTTTCCTTATCGCGTCATAATTTGATGATGATGCTGATGATGCTGATGACGATGACGACAATGACGATGATGATAACGACGACGACGACGATGATATAAAAGAAGACCTGACGGTGATGATGGCGAAGATTCGTGCCAATAGATCCTGCATAGTATTATAAAAACGTATGTATTAATTATTGGACAGTTCCTTACGCCAAAGCATTCTCATTTATAGCTAATAGAGTCATTGAAAATCCTTTGTTCATGCTATCTTAATTAAGAACTGCGGACTAAGTGAGGCCGAATGAGGAATAAGCGGCAATGAAATTGAGTGAAGTATTGAGTAGCTGAGGCCAATGATAGGTAGTATTCATCGATTGACTTTTAGGTTGTTTGTTTCGTTCTTCGGTTGAAATCAATGAAGAGAGAGCAGCTTATATTGTCAGAACAAAGGAGCAGTAGATCAATCGACATCACATGGCAATATGAGGCAACAAAAGCAGAAGTTGGCCTTTCTAAAGCTGAGCCCTAATATTGTGGCCCTAATATTGTGGCCACAATAGTGGCTTTCCAGCAACAGCTAGATTATTTTAATTGAATTATATTAAGAAATATTGTAGTCAAAGTCTGAAAGATGGCAAAGTGGGTTACGTGATGGAGCGGCAGGCTGACGGAGCGGGTAAAGCCCCATGAGCGCCCCTAGTGGCTTTCACACAGGCAGTAATGCCTCCTAAGCCACTTTAAACCATGCTAAGTTTTTAAATTGGTATTTTCAGCTAAGTTGTATTAAATCATCGGGTGTTTGTTTCAGTTGTCCTGTTTCACAACGGATGAAAGAGTAAGTTGGAGATGCAAGCATATACGATCAGAGGTATAGTACTTGGTACTTGTACTTGTACCCGAGTTGTACTCGAGTACAAATTTTTAGTACTTGTACTTGTACTTGGAGGCCAGGTACTTGTACTTGTAATTGAAGCATTGTGTACTTGCGACATCTCTGCCACTAAGCATTAAACAGGCAGCTGCTATGTTGCTGAAGAATTATGTGTTATGAGTTGGTTCGATTAATCGAAATCGAAATCGAAATCGCGATTTTTTGAAAAACCGAAATCGAAATCGACACGATTATCAAATAAATCGAAATAATCGATAATCGACGGGAAAATAATCGAAATCGCCATTAATTTTAGATTATTCCCGTAAGTTATATTATACAATATTTCCGATTCAAAGAAGGATCTATTTACCGTTGATTATCAGATTTTCATTGAAAATAGATTCAACTGCGTATAAAGACAGGCGCCATCTTTCTGGGTTTGGCAGCAGCTTTCGATGCGGTGTGGCATGCGGGTTTAATGTACAAACTATCGCTCAACTTGTCACCCTGGTTCTGTCAACTTGTGGAATTACTCCTCTCTGACAGACGGTTCTTAGTTCACTTGGGAGATGTCAGCTCCTGGAGACGTCAACGAAACGGTCTACCACAGGGTTCAGTCCCTACGTTATTCAATTTGTATACAAACGACTTACCATCAGTAGGAAGTTTTGATACGCTGACGATATCGGCCTTGCCACTCAGGCTCGATCCTTTAAGGAGATTGAAGACCAACTGAACATCGATACACAGAGAATTGCCGAATACTGTAAAATATGGCAGCTTAAACCGAATCCAACCAAGACCGTTTTTTGTGTGTTTCATCTACACAACACTATGAAGCAAATCGGGAACTGAACATATAAATGGACGGTTATCAGTTGAAACATGATCCGCACCCGGTATATCTAGGCGTCACACTTGACAGAATTTTGAGCTATAAAACTCATCTTAATAAGCTTGCCAGCAAAGTTAAAAGCCAGACAAATCTTCTGTCGAAACTTGCCGGATCCACATGAGGAGCCAATGCCACCACTCTAAGACAGGCAGCCCTATCACTCTGGTACTCAACTGCTGAGTACTGCTGCAACTCCCCCACACCAAAGTCGTCGACACTCAGCTGCACGCCGCCACGAGAATCATCTCTGGCACTCTACACGCCGCCATGAGAATCATCTCTGGCACTCTAGGTCCAACCGAACTGTCGTGGCTGCCGGTCCTCTCTAACATCTGTCTCCCAAATTTGAGTCGCCCAGCCGCTGCAGACAAGTTTCTGCAGAATGTGGCAGAAAATGAAGACTGGCCACTTCACAAGGACCTAACCAATCCTCCTCAAATCACGTCACCCCTTGCGGTTGAACAAGGAACCCACAGACGTCGATGGTCAGTGGAGACTTGACTGGAAGTCGGCTCAGGTGACCAACTACGTGCGTACGGTAGTACCATCTGGTAGAAGATCCCGCTATCCGACAACTATAGGATTCGATACTCTGCAACGTCATTTTTTGTGTATGTTGAACCGGTTCCGGACAGCGCAAGGTCATTTGCAAATTCTCCGGAAGTGGGGTCTGGACGACTCGGATCCGTGTATCTGCGGCGAATTGCAAACAATAAATCATATACTGTATATATTTTCGAAGTGTGGTATGATTTGTTTCTGGTATGATTTGCGAGCAGCACTTAAGCCTCATCATGTAGAGCAACTAGTGTTCTTATCTCACGACTTGAATAACATCCAGCAACAGTAGACTGAACTAGAAGTCATGTTGGGGAACTGTCATAGCTACATGTAGCTACCAACTGATAATTGCGATGTGTCTCATCTGTTTTGTGTTTTATGATTTTTTGTGCTTAATTACTATTGATCATTGTCCTGAATCCTGATCCTATTGCAGCAAGTTTAGCTAGCAATTTGGTGAATCTATTTGTATTTCACAAGTTGATTGAAATTCGTATAATTTGCTTGGTCATTTTACAGAGCAGTAGGGAAAGCCAGTTTTTAAAAGTGCTGTGAAATAATCGAAACCGAAATCGCGATTATATAAAAAACCGTAATCGTAATCGAAATCGTAATCGTGAAAAATAATCGAAAAAATCGTAATCGGCAAAAATAATCGTAATCGACCCAGCTCTAGTGGCCTTGTCCACAGACTTGCTTTAATCTATGGTCCTGTCCGCTGGTCAGGCAGCGCATTGAAATTAGCCTAATAAATATTCTATGGCACAGGCAAACATGAACAAGTCACAAGAACAACATGGCTGACGATGAAGCATCCAAGGAAGCATCTGAGTGTACCTTGGAGGAATGATACCCAGGAGAGCGCCTGAACCTAAGCAGGCTTGCTTAACGGCTGAAGCCAGCTATAGGCGTGTGGGCGGATCCTATCCGCCGTATGTATTCACGCAAAACATAGGGAAAGCCCAGATTGCGTTTTAACAAATCCCAGAAAAGCCCGGATTTGAAAACGGGCTCAAATATTCAAAAGTTGCGAAAATTTTCAATCTCGCTGGGATGATTCAGCAAACGTTCGACGATTATTTATTCAATTATTTCATTATAAATTAAATGAATCGTATTCGATTCGAATGGTATCACCCTTGGATGTCGCTTGGATGTCGCCTATCGCAAACGCAATGTTGCGAGTTAACAAATATGGCGTCCACAGCTGGTTTCAACATACAGGCTTATGCTGGACGCATGGAGTGTAAAGTACCTCGTTCTGTTAAATTTGCATTTACTGATTATGCTACAATTTTCAGAAAAATAGTCATAGTTGTAAATGTAAATTTTGTTTGCTGTTCCTTTATATTGAGTTCCGTTGGTTTGCCGTCTTTCAGGTGTAATTCTTCTATATATTCTTTCCATCTCTCTTCCACTTCTCGTTGAGTTGTGAGTGTATTTCCTTGTTTGTATCTAATACCCGCCCTGCTCCCTTGCATACCTTCTTTTTTAAAATCTTTGACTTCCTTGTATACTTGATCATGTTTCCCTTGTCCTTGTAACTTTTCTATTTCTTGACATTTATTCTCCCACCATTTCTCTTTCGCCTTTTCTGTTGATCTTCGCAGCTGGTTATTTAGTCTCCTATATTCTTTTTTTGCATATTCTGTGAATATGCAAAAAACCGACCCTGAGACGGGCGTGGCCTCGGGAGTGCCCGAGGGCGCAATATGCGTTCAAGATCTCGATGTTCAATGTGTCCTGCAATTCACATTAATTTCTTCCAATTTCTTCTCTGCTCCATGTCTTCTATCATTTCATTTGTCGCCCATGGCTTTTTAGCTTTCCTTTTTTTCTTCCTTCCTACTTCTTGCTCCAGTTCTCTTACTACAACAGCTTTTAGTTTTTCCCATCTTTCTTCCGTTGTCCCTCCTGTGTTTGTTGTCGTCACTTGATTTTCGATCTTCCCCGCAATTTCTGTTGTCTTTTCTTTGGTTTTATCTCTATCCCATTGTACATTTAATTTAATTAAACCTAAAAAAGAGATTGGTAAAAACATTGATATGGAGTGTGGCGTTGTATGGGGCGGAGACGTGGACAATGAGAAAGGGAGATATAAAACGATTAGAGGCTTTTGAAATGTGGATTTGGAGAAAAATGCTAAAATTAAAATACACAGAGCATAAGACAAACGAGGAAGTCCTGAAGGAGATATAAGAAGAAAGAAGCCTGATAGATACAATCCGGAAAAGGCAGAGAAATTGGATGAGACATGTCCTCCGGCACGACTCTTTACTAAGAACAATAATCGAAGGAAAAATGGAGGGAAAGAGAGTGAGAGGTAGACCGAGAAAGATGATGTTGGAGTGGATGATGAATAAAGGATATCAGGAACTCAAAGAAGAAGCAAGTAATCGATCGGAGTGGAATAACTGGATACCTGGACCTGTCGAGAGACAGAAACACTGATGATGATGAAAGTTATAACAGAAAAATGCGGTATCACATCTAACTTCGTTAAGCATTTGGAAAGAAAGCACACTGACAGGTTGGCAGAGATGTAGTATTTGGTACTTGTACTTGTACTCGAGTACACATTTTTAGTACTTGTACTTGTACTTGGAGGCCAGGTACTTGTACTTGTACTCGGAGTTTTTGGAATGCAAGTACTTGTACTTGTACTTAGAGGCCAAGTACTTGTACTTGTACTTGAAGCATTGTGTACTTGCTACATCTCTGTATACGCTTCATAATCATCATCATCATCATCATCATCATCATCATCATCATCCTTGCTTTCTGCCAGCTCATCAGCGGCAAAAGCTAGACACAAAATGCTTCCAAGAAGTCTGTCAATCGTCTTCCTTCTACTATTGTAATTCCTTTCATGTTCATGTCTTCTCTGATGTTGTCCATCCACTTTTTCCTGGGTCTTCCTCTTCCTTTGTTTCCTTCTATTTGAGTGTAGAGTGCCTTGTATGGTAGTCTCCTTTCATCCATTCTGTTGACATGTCCATACCAATTGAGTCTTTTTCTTCTAATTTTGTCGATTATAATTATTGTATCCTTCAGGTTGAGACGTTGTCTGATATCTTCTTTTCTTATTTTTTGTAGCCGAGTTACTCCAAGGATTCTCCGTAAGCACGTCATTTCGGCCACCAGTGGCCTCCTTTCGTCTGTTTCTTTCATGCTCCATGTTTCTGCTCCATATATAATGTGTTGGACTACTATGGTGTTGTACATTGTGACTTTTGTGTTTATGTTTATGGCCTTGCTGCTCCAGATTTTTTGTAATCTCCCCATCGTTTACAGTCCTTTGGCGATTTTTTGTTTTATGTCTTCTTGATGACTTCCATTACTGTCAATTTCTCCTCCAACATAGGTGAAACTTTCGACTTGTTCTATTGTTGTGTTATCTAATGCTATTTTGATTTGAGCTTTTCCCTTTCTGCTGACTGTCATGGATTTTGTTTCCTTTGGGTTGATAGCTAGTTATTCCAAATCTTTTGCTCGTTAGATTGACTTCATTGGTCAGTGTTTGAAAATCTGATTTGTTGTCTGTCATCAGGCTGACATCGTCTGCAAATTTTAGATTATTTAATTTTTCTCCACTACATTTTATGCCTATGTCCAGTTCTCCAATTGCTATTTTAAAAATTACATCCAGAATGATATTGAAAAGTGTTAGAGACAACTTGAATCCTTGTCTCAGTCCTACATTTGTCTTAAGCCATTCTGACATTTCATTATCTAATTTCACTGCACTTTCTGACTTCTGATATATTGCCTGTATTAAACGGATGAGTTTTTCTTCAATGCCTGCATGTCTAATTGTTTGCCACAACCCTTCCTGCCACACTGAGTCAAAGGCCTGTTTGTAATCGATGTAATTAATATAACAACTCTTGTTTGCCTCAATTGTTGTTTCCAGTAACTGTCTTATGACAAAGAGTTGATTAATTGTACTTCGCCCAGGACGGAAGCCTTCCTGTTCTTCACCCATAATTTCTTCTACATATTTGCTTATTCTTTTTGAAGTAACTTGGAGAAGACTTTGCTTGGTGTACTCAACAGCGTTATTCCCCGGTAGTTATTGCAGTCTTTTTGATCACCCTTCCTTTTGTAGATGGGTACAATCATTCCTTTTCTCCAATCATCTGGGACTGTTTCATCTTTGCATATTTTATTGAAAAGGTCATGGAGCAGGTCTGTCATTGTTTCTCCACCTGGTTTCAATAGTTCTGCAGGTATGCCACCTATTCCTGGTGCTTTGTTCCTTTTCAGTTCTTTTTTAAAAATTGTTCTGTATACGATTACACTTCTATTAAAAAGGCGACACGAGACGCATCCTTGTCTCAGTCCTACATTTGTCTTAAACCATTCTGACATTTCATTATCTTTCAGCTTTCAGCTATCTTATCCATATCTTATCACGCCCAAAAAAATCGCGCACAAAATGTAGCGCGCGTAAAATTCGCACATCATAATATCGCGATCATAACCACATAACCACATTTTCGATTTTTCAAGCCTACAAAGATTGCCAGGATTCTTCGGATAGGGGGACTACATCGACTATATTTCCAAGATCGGTTAAAATAATTATGCACTTCTGTGGTACCAGTTCTAATACCCAAGGGTATCAATCGATGGTACATGGTTAAAGGAAAAGTCCGACGAGCGAGAGAGTCGTTTCTATGCGACGATGCAATGTAAGACGTTTTTTATTTTAATGTGCTTTATTTGTAATTTAGGCCTATTAAATTTCCGACAAAGTCGCCAACATTTACTCAAATGAGCGGTCGCACCTCTGGGTCCCTAGCAACCCCATTGGCGAAAATCGAATATTTTGGGCAGTGTTGCCAGTTAGCTTTTTGAAAAAAATCAGATCGTGTCCTTTAAAAAATCAGAAAAGCCAGCCTTGCAAACAGGCTATAGCGACTGTATTGTAGCCTGTATAACTCCCAATTTGTGCTATGTTTTTCTACTTACATAAAATTACAGACAATTGACTAGAGTATATTATCATGGACGAACCTAACTGTGTCTTAATTAATGAAAAAATTTAAACAATTTAAGCAAAAGTGAAGAAATCTTAGAAAGGTAGGTTACTCAATTCACACAGTTGAAATCATTATAAAAAAGACTGAAAAGAAAACGCTATTCTTGGACTACATTGGTATAGACTTCATGCAGCCGGAAGTTCTCGGACTGGAATTAAATGTTCAGTGTTTATTCTAGCCACCTTGACATTGGGGGTAAGTTTGAAATGTTTGGTGGGACGAGGTTTGATGTCTCAACAAATCTTGACGAGCAAAAAAGGTCATCTGCACTTCTTCCCTTCTTAAACCTTAAACATTCTGTGACAAGCGAAAATGTTCTCTTCCTTATTTCTATTTTTAAAAAAACACCCCGTCGCTACACTTTTGAGGGGAAATTTTCCATCTCCCCATGCAACATATATTTTTTTTGGGGGGGGAGAAATTTTTCATTGGGGAAGAGGAAATTCCCCCCAGAGAAGGCCTAGAATAAACACTGTTCAATGTTCATGATGTTTACTTTGCCCAGTGTATATCCAACAAACAAAAACACGTGCTTCGTTCCTACAGTGTTCATTGTCTGCAGAATTTCTCCGGCGCCATCAACTTTATTAACTTCAATTTCAGATTGGAAAAACAAATGCAAGGCATCCCATTGTTCGAGTATTCTTTCGATGACTGCTTCACGGGACAGACAACGTGTCTCACATAGCTTCAAATTCTTATGTTTTTCAGCTTTAACTACATCTTGCATTAATTGAACTGAAAGACGGGAACAGGCAGAAATCCGAAAGTCACTGCTTAGGAGTGCTTCCAAGGACTCCAAATGTTCGAACTTGAAATTCTAAAGATAGCATATAATAAATAATAATGTATTAAATCATTTATGAAGTACAAATATCTGCTAAACAAATACATTTTCAATCAAATTTTAAAATGTTCTAAATTTTCAGAAATTTAAAAAAAGATTCCGCACAAAACCAGCCAACCAGACGAGGCAAAAATAAACCAGGACTGGTTGTTACAAAAACAGCACTGGCAACACTGATTTTGTGTTAGGAGTCGGCACATAAAGTTAGGACTTAAACAGTAAGGTTTTTCATTTGGCCGATTAGGCTCCACTGGTCGTGTTCGTATCTTAAGCGCCGGTGTGGCAGGCATGGCGGACTCTAGGCAGAATTGACTCTAGAGTACATCATACCTAGGTACAATGTACTTTAGAGTACATCATACCCAGGTACAATGTACTCTAGAGTGCATCACACCTAGATCAATGCACTCTAGAGTACCCTATAAGTGGCTGTAGCATGCACTCTAAGTACGAACTACCTAGGCATGGTGGACTCCAGGCACAACGAACATAGCAGAGTGCATCATACCTAAGTACAACGTACTCTAGAGTACATCATACCTATGTAAGACACACTCTAGACGTCATAACTAGGTACAGCATAATCTAGGTATATCATACCTAGATACAATGTACTCGATTGTACGTTGTTTCTAGATAGAGTTGTTCAACGTTATAACGAGCACTTTGATCATAATGACTTATATTATTGGAATAATTATCTTTGCTCTAATGAATGTTTAATGAGCAATTGATGTACTTATGTATGTAACTGGTATGATGTTCTGTTGGAAATACACCATTATTATTATTATTATTATTATTATTATTATTATTATTATTATTATTATTATTATTATTATTATTATTATTATTATTATTAGTAGTAGTAGTAGTAGTAGTAGTAGTAGTAGTAGTAGTAGTAGTAGTAGTAGTATTAGTATTAGTTTATTATTATTATTATTATTATTATTATTTATTATTATTATTATTATTATTATTATTATTATTATTAGTAGTAGTAGTAGTAGTAGTAGTAGTAGTAGTAGTAGTAGTAGTAGTAGTAGTAGTAGTAGTAGTAGTAGTAGTAGTAGTAGTAGTAGTAGTAGTAGTAGTAGTAGTAGTAGTAGTAGTAGTAGGTGTGGCGGAAATTGTAGACATACTGGTTCTCGTGTTTATCCTTAAATCCTTCATGACAGGTAGAGGGCGTCGCATGTGGCAGCCACAGAATTTGAATTTCGTCGTGATTAAGATTTGACTACCTTCTGGAAGTCCTGGAAAAGTAAATTTGGTCGAAGGAATAGTAATTGTGCTAAAACTGTGGAGAGGGTCTGTACAGAACCTGAAATTGCCAATGCATTTGCAGATTTTTTCGCTCTGCTTGCACACCCAATGACAGTAGTTGGCACGATAAACTCAAACTGCAGTTTGAGGGCTGTTACTCAGGCTATAGGAGTCAGAGTATTGAGTGTCCTGTGATCTCGATTGAAGAAGTGTGTATAGCAGTTAGTAAAATTAAGCTAGGCAAAGCATCTGGGTTTGACAGGATAACTATAGAACATTTATTGTATATACACCCAATTGTATTATCTTGTATAACCCATTTGTTAAACCTAATGTTGAAAACAGGGTATGTGCCAGACGGTTTTGGTCATGGGATCATGATCCCTCTGCTAAAAAATTGCACAGCAGACCCTACAAGGTGTGATAATAGGGGCATAACCTTGAGTCCAGTAGTGTCTAAGATTTTTGAGCATGTATTACTGGGGAAATTTGGGAATTTTTTGGTGAGCTCTGACCTGCAGTTTGGGTTCAAAACTGGGGTAGGATGCTCAGATGCCTCACCCCCGGTGAAGGGGTAATAAGGCACCTCAATAGAAATTCATGCACAGCTGTCATTTGTGCTCTGGACATTTCAAAAGCTTTTGATAAAATTAGTCACTATGGGCTGTTTTTGAAGCTGATGCAAAGGCAAATCCCTTGGTATTTTATCGAAGTTTTACTCAACTGGTATTCCAAATGTAATGTTATGGTTAGATGGGGTAATGCCTTATCAGAATCTTTCACTGTAGTGGCTGGGGTACGACAAGGATGGGTTCTTTCACCTTTGCTATTTGTCGTTTATATTGATGATGTGATTTTAAAGTTGCAAAATTCTAGATATGGCTGCTATATCAATGATCTGTTTCTTGGATGTTTATTGCATGCAGATGATATCTTATTGGTGTCACACTCTATATCTGGCATGCAGCACATGCCTGATATTTGCACCAATGACTTTGTGGATTTGGATTTGAAATTTAATGTGAAGAAGTCTATGGCCATGAGGATTGGGACACGTTGTAATATCGCATGTGCTGCATTGGTCCTGGATGGTGTTGCCTTGCCATATGTGGAGGAAATTAGGTATCTTGGAGTGACACTGAAAAAGAGTAGGCACTTCGGATTATCTATTTCGGAAGTTAAATTAATTTTTTTCGTACGTTTAACTGTTTGTATAGTCGTTGCAGTGCTGCCGCGTCTGAATTAATATGCGTTAACCTGGTAAAGAGCTACTGTCTACCTATTGTATTGTATGGCATGGAAGCCACATGTCCAAACAAAAGTACTCTTAATGCTCTTGACAGATTGATTCAAGTAGCGGTGTGTAAATTTTTTAAAGCAAGTGAGGCAGATAATGTTGATTATATCAGAGTTTTAATGGGCCTGGAAAGTATACATGTTGCTGTAAAAAAGCGACAAGCATCCTTTGTCAATAAATATGCAAAGAAGCCACTGTATTTTGCTGAGTGCATTGCTAGAATTTGTCTGAGGGCAGAGTGCTAATGGCTGTACTGTGTAAAGTTTGTGCTTAGTTTATTAGTTTATTAGTTTATTATTAGTTTGATTTTATTTGTTTTTTTTGTTCTGTTGAATTGTGCTTTTCCTTGTTTGTGTACTATTCTTTTTGATGCTGTGCTTGTCACGAATAAAGTAATTATTATTATTAATGTTGTTTTTTCTTGCTTCACGAAGTGTTCTCATATTTTATGCGTATCAAATTTTGGACTTAGTAGTTATTTATCGCATGAGTCGTGGAAGGCCTGATTTTTCTGCGATTTTAGTTGATTTAAGACCGTTGAACTGACTGGCGATACCGGCGTTTAGTTGTATACTGATCGTTACTTCGCTTGAATTTCCGTTAATCTAAGATGGCGTCTTCTGTGATTAGCCGTTATTGTTGCGTCGTCTTCTCGTCAACAGTGAAATTCGTTTTGTCTGTCACTGGATCGTGACAGCTGGCTGCTTTTTTCTCCCGTTGATACTGAATTTGCTGATATGGCCACGGAAGGTCAGATTGGGAGCGTTCAGTACTATGGCAGAGCGGATCTGTTATCGTTCTACTCAGGCCAACTGTCGCCGTCTACTGACACGATGCTTCGACTTCAAATGCTTGGAATATATGCTGTCTATAAACTTCGGCGATTCGGTCGGTACCTGCGAATTTGTCACTATCGTGGCCGTCGTGCTGGCCTACACCATACGCTTATGGTACATTCGTTACGTTGAGCGTGGTAATGGCAGTACCATCGTGACTGGAAACCGACCAAAGGCTCGTGCTATTGCGTGCGACTCAAGAACACCGATTCCTATCCGGCAACCTGCACTGGTATATCCGAAGATCGAGCGCCATACCAACCCTCCGACTCGTCAGATCAGAGCGGGGCTGCTGAACATACGGTCTGTGAAAAGTAAGCTCGAGAATATTCCTGACCTTATTAATGAGTTCAAATTGAATGCTCTCATTCTCACAGAGACTTGGCACGAGAGCGCTGACAGCGTCGTTATCAAACGACTTCGTGGCTTTGGCCTCAACGTCATTGAGGCCGCACGGGTCTTACCGTCGGGTGTGGATTTAGACAACACCCACTTCGTCAATCACGGCGGACTAGCGGTTATTTCAAGACCTGGGACTATTGTTGCTAAAGTTGAATCGAAGCTGAAGCCCAAGTCGTTCGAGCATCTCTGCTGTCGAGTTGGCAGTGGATGCACGTCGCTAATTATCGTCGCCATCTATCGTCCTGGGTCTCACGGCGTTCGTGACCTGTTCTTCACCGAACTGTCAATGTTACTTGAATCTTTGTCCACCTATAATTGTGGAATTCTTATTGCTGGAGACTTTAATATTCATCTTGAGCGTCCTTCTGACATGGATAGCCAGAAACTTGAGCAACTTATCTCCTCGTTTGAGCTGAAGCAATTCGTTCGGGACCCGACCCATGAACACGGCGGCCTTCTTTACGTGGTCATAACGTCTGAAAAGTGTGCTCCACGTGACGTGGCTGCAGTTGAGGTCGGAATGTCTGACCATAAACTAATTCATTGGACATTACCTGTCGCAGCGCTGAACTTGCAGTACACCACAATTTTACGGAGGAGTTGGAAACATTTCAAGGTTGAACGGTTCGTTGAGCGGCTCGAGCGGTCACCGCCGTCTGTCATCACCGAAATCTTAGATGACATCGCACCAATAACGAAGCTGACCGTGCGACCCCGGATCCACCGGCCCTTTTACGCGATGCCCTCAGAGCGAGCAGAGCCTTAGTTAGAATGAAAGGTCGTCAATACTGGCGCCAGGCGATCGACTCTGCACATGCAGATACCAAACAGACGTGGAAAGTTTTGGACAGTCTTCTTGGTAAGAACGACAATATCACCTCGTGTGCCTTCCAATTTCACGGCTGCTGACTATCATGCCTTTATTGACAGTAAGATTACGAACATTCGGGATAGAACAGCTGAAGCCGGACCAACGACTTACCACGTCTACTCCGGCCCCCCCCCCTTTGTTGGGTTTTTGCCGCCGACACTGGCAGAAGTCGTAGCGAGTGTCAGATCGTCGCCCAACAACCAGTGCTCATCTGACCCACTGCCTATGTGGCTTCTTAAGGATGTGATCCTCACGCTGGCTCCGTTTCTGACGGCCATAATGACTGCTTCCCTCGTTAATGGCGAGTTTCCGTTGCCGTGGAAGCATGCCGTTACCCGCCCGCACCTTAAGCGGGCAGGCCTTGACCCCACCGACCTAGCCAGTTTCAGACCAATAGCCAACCTTCCATTCCTCTCGAAGCTGCTCGAGAGACTGATGAACACGCAACTCGTCAGGCACCTGGCCTGTAATGGTCTCATGCCGCGTCATCAGTCTGCCTATCGAGCGGGCCATTCCACTGAGACAGCCCTGCTCAGGATTTTCAACGACATTGTTGACGCGATTACCAATGGGGATCAGTGTATGCTTGACCTCTCCGCAGCGTTCGATACCGTCGACCACTCTATCCTTATTCGCCGCCTCGAGCTATCCTTCCAAGCGCTACTTTGGCTGTGTGACTACCTCTCCGAGAGGACGCAGTCTGTCACCTGGGAGGACCGCACGTCAGCCAAATGTCCTGTACGCTGCGGAGTACCACAAGGGTCGATCCTACGCCCACTCCTGTTCATCTTATACGTCGCGGATGTGGGACGCATTGTAGACTCGCATGGGCTTGCCTGGCATGCTTATGCTGATGACGGGCAGGTGTACTCCTCTTGCCCACCCCTGGAGACTGATCATCTGCGATCTCGCCTACAAGACTGCATCTGCGAGATAATGCAGTGGACAGCGACTAATCGTCTTGCGTTAAACCCTGAAAAAACTGAACTGTTGTGGATGAACACCCCTCGAAGGGTCCACCAGATGAGTCGAACGCCGTTTACGATCGGAGGTGCTGTCGTCGCTCCGTCTACCGAAGTGCGCCTCCTTGGTGTTCTCCTTGATGACTCCCTATCGTTCGTCGGCCAAGTGAACTTCGTAACCCGCGCTTGTTACTTTCAGCTTCGAAAGATTAGGGAGATTCGTCGTTACATCTCAACATCAGCTGCGATACATCTAGTCCGTACCCTGGTGTTATCTAGGCTGGATTATTGTGTTAGCCTCCTCCTCGGCCTTCCCGACTATCAGCTGGGCCGACTGCAATCGGTCCTGAACGCCGCCGCCCGGATGATTTTCGGTGCTAGGTGGCATGACCATGTTACCCCGTTATTGAGGGATAAGCTTCATTGGCTCAAGATCCAGGAGCGTATTGTTTTTAAACGCTGCTCGCTGACCTTCCGAGCTTTGTATGACCCTTTCTGCCCGGAATATCTTTCGGCGTTGATACGCATGCCGGTGATGACAGACTGCCGCAAACAGCTGCGTTCTAGCAAACGATCTCACCTCTACGTTCCCCCTCCGTCCAAGACCGTGAAGCTTGGAGAAAGATCCGTGACCCGGGACAGCGCTCTCCTTTGGAACGCACTTCCAGTTTCAGTGACCATGACAACTTACTATCGATGACCTCGACTGCTGGTCTTTTGGCTAGCGGTTCGGTTGCCTCTGTATGTGTTTACGTTCAATAAACGTTTAAAACGCTACGAGTGCTTTTTCTTTGGATTGGAATTGAGTCGTTCTTATCGAACCTTAAAACGCATTTATTTCGTATATCGTATGACTGCCTTTTGTAAAACGCTCTTGCCTTTGGCCTTGGCCATGCTATAGCGCTACATAAATTATAAAGTAGAATATAATATAATAGAATAGACAGCGTAGTGACATTAATAGCTTCATTAAGGGTTGCTTCGTACGCTTACGTTATAGCGACGATTTCTATATTGATCAGTGGCGGGTCTAGGATTTGGTAAGTGGGGGGCCGTTGGGGGGCAACTTCTAATCATGGGGGGCCAACCATTTGTTGTTTAATGTATGTAGCATTAAGTATAGGGTCCCAACTGGGGGCACTGGGGGGGGGGCCAGGCAGTCAATAGGGGGGCTGGCCCCCCCGGTGGAGCCGCCACTGATATTGATGTCTTGTGAACTTCTCGCTAGGTGGCGTCGTGTCGCTTTTTCCACGGAACTAAGCGAGTATACCGATTTATATTTATAATAATTAAGTTACCTAACTATTCTTAATACCTCTGCCCGGATGATCTTCGAGGTTCGAAGGGGAGAGCACATCTCCCCTTTTCTGAAAGAGAAGCTACATTGGCTTCGCATCCCGGAGCGTGTTGCCTACGAGAGGTGCATTATCACGTTCCGCGCCCTGCACGATCCAGCTTTCCCGGACTACCTGGCGTCGTTGGTCCTAAGACCATCGTCTACCGACAGGCGTCTGCAACTGAGGTCCAGTCGAGACGTCAGACTGGATTCTCTTTCTCGAACGGCAAAATTCGGCGAGAGGTCGTTCAAGTGCGGAAACCCTATTCTTTGGAATGTATTACCCGGCCATGTGACTAGAGAGTCCAATCTTGAATCGTTCGCAAGGAAACTTAAAACTCATTTCTTCGAGACATCGTATTAGTGTAAAGCGCTCTAGCCTTTGACTTTTCGTTCATGTTTTTGCGCTATATAAATTGACTTTTTAACCTAACTATTCTTAATACCTTAATACCTGGTTATCTTGGTACTAGAATAGTATAAATATGTAACAGGACTTATCTTTAGGGTGTTAGCCGGGTAAACCGCCCCGTTGGCGAATTTCCCTGTGTTTATGAATGTGTGGTAGCACACCTTTTCTTAACTAGGTCTTTGAGTCTTATTAAGGCGGACTCTTAGTGCTAAGGAAGTCGATCATGCTTGAGCTTTGCCGGCATTTGTATCGATGACCTCGACTGCTGGTCTTTTGGCTAGCGGTTCGGTTGCCTCCGTATGTGTTTACGTTCAATAAACGTTTAAAACGCTACGAGTGCTTTTTCTTTGGATTGGAATTGCGATTGAGTCATTCTCCCGCAGCGGTCGAGCAATTCTCCCGCCACCTCCTTCATCGACAGCGGTTGAGCTATACTCCCGCCTCCTCCTTCGTCGTCGACCCCGATCGGGAAGATTAGGAGGACCCGGGCCGATTTGGACGGCGGCCCCACGCGCCTTCATCCGACTACTGCTAGGACAAGGCAACCGTTCTCCGTCGCGACCGGGGGAACTACAGCTACTCGAACCGGATCGCCATCCTACGACGACCGCACCCCGGCTGGCCGCGACAGCAGCAGCAGCAGCAGTAGTAGTAGTAGTAATAGTAGTAGTAGTAGTAGTAGTAGTAGTAGTAGTAGTAGTAGTAGTAGTAGTAGTAGTAGTAGTAGTAGTAGTAATTGTGAGAATCTGTACAGATGATCTGGTCAAAAGTATGTTATCACTGATCCTTCTAGTCTTCTATTGTTTATTGTTAAACCGAGCAGTAAATGATAGTAAGGTAAAGAACGAGTGTAAAGTCCGGCAATGATCACCACTCAAGCAAGCAGCGACACAGGTGACTTACACCATTAATCTGCCATCAGTAGCGTGCAGAGTGGTGGGCGCCCGGGTCCGAACTTTGTTTGATGGGGCATCTGTTTGATCTGATGGTTGACGAGCAAAAAAGGTCGCCGCTCTTATTTTGAATTCTTTCTGGGCCATGCTGCATAATTGCCATCTTCAGCTTATCTGGTTATCCGGTTATCCGATTCCGGCGCCTATACGTCTGCCAGCACGTGTTTGTACGTGCAACCAATTCGTCATCGTTCTCGGTATTTTTCGATGTTTTGCGACTGGATTCTACGCCAATCGCGAGGACTGCGTTTCACTCGTCGGTTTTTCCGAAGAGTTACTCGCCGTCCTCCACTTTTCCACGTCGTTCTGGCAGCTTCAAGTCGGTCGCCGTCGCTGTCGAGGCTCCACCAATGGCCGCCATTGAAATGGCTGCCGCGTGACAAATCAGCGGGACTGCACGATTGACTGTCGTTCCAGACTTCGCTGGAACATTCATCAACGTCAGATTTGCCGATTACGGTGGCGAACTATCCTTCAGCGGAAGACCGCTTCTTCGGAATTCGCCGTCGGATCGAATGTTACCGTCCGCAGAACGAATTCTTCCATCTTGCGGGTCTACAACATCATCTTTCCGCTCCTCGCTAACGTGTTTTTTTAACGGAAGGACTGCTTCTCATGGATTCACCAGCGAGTTCATTTTGTCATCCGAATGGATTTTTAACATCACCATTTTGACCTTCATTGACACGTTAGCGCTGTCAAAGCGCTTTTGATTTTAGTCATAACTATGTTTACG
The DNA here is from genome assembly GCA_018105865.1 of Metaphire vulgaris. Classification (NCBI taxonomy): domain Eukaryota; kingdom Metazoa; phylum Annelida; class Clitellata; order Crassiclitellata; family Megascolecidae; genus Metaphire; species Metaphire vulgaris. The sequence continues at coordinate 4,644,070 of CM030857.1, forward strand.
GCGCTATAAAAATCGTCCAGGATAATAATGATAATAATAATAATAATAATAATAATAATAATAATAATAATAATAATAATAATAATAATCTGGAAGTGGTTAACTGGTTTTTTAAGTATGCAAAATTGTTCCGCTACTGGTCCTCGTTACATTTCTCAAGGAATCTCAATCGTTACGAAGCATTGAAAGCGTCTCAGACCAGTGAAGTGAAGCATTGGTCTTGGTCTTGGCCTCGAGGCTGCCTCGAGGCCGGATTTCAAAGCCTTGGCCTTGGTCTTGAGGTCTAATGTCTTGGTCTTGGCCTCGTGGGTTAGTGCCTTGGACTTGGCCTTGGTCTTGGAAGCAAGTGCCTTGGTCATATCACAAGGCAGTGATGGCAGCTATAGTTTGTCATTACAACATGTGTACAATGTGCAGTACAACCACTTTAATCAGTGACTCATTTGATCCAGACCCTGACTGCAACATTTTTGCTGAGAGGAATTTTATGAGCTTGAGGCCATTGTTTCCTAGGCTTCTTTGCGTGCCTGCAACTTTGGCCCTCATTGAAAGAGTATTTTCACAAGGAAGAATTGTATGAGACCGCATCAAGCCAGGCTTGGGAATGAGCTGCTTGAAACGTTGATGTTCTTGCGCTGCAATGGCAAATGAGTCAAATGAGCAGTTTTTTGTTTAAATCAGGGTTGTCCAACTGGCGGCCCGCGGGTCGGATCCGGCCCGCGGGTCAGTTTCATCCGGCCCGCCACCGAGTTTGGGAAAATATCAATTTTAGCTATAGGGCCGGTTATTACCGTTATTTTACAGGACTATACTAGGACTAGGAGGTTACCAAATTGCTTACTTATCCACACTTTACAGGTTACGGCGGTTATTAAACGTACTTCTTTGCTACTTATTATTAACTTACTTACATTTGTCATCTCGCTGCAAGTCTCGTTCTCGCTCACTTAAAATTTGATGCAGTTTTGAGCAGTTTGCTAATCAGCTAATGTAATAACACTCGTTTGTACCGTTTTTTGTATCTGACTTGGTGCCACAAACATTGATATTGACATTGCTGGTATTGTTAGGGGAAAACCTTTTGCGCAGTGCTCGCACTAGATTAGAAAGTCTTCATTAAAAAGAATAGAATGGATCATTAGATTGAAATTGAATAGAATCAATCTAATGACTGTTTCACTAAGTCTAACTAAGACACCGAGTCGGTAGAATACTTACTTACTTACTACTTAATTTTAACTGGAATAGGCTACTATGTTAAAAGGATAATATAATAGCACTATATCTGTTTATAGCAGTTACCACCGAAGTGTTTTATTTCTTGGTTGTTAATTTTAGTCTTATACTAAATGTAGTCGTATATAGTCCTATTTTATAACAGTTTTATATGGCATACCATATATATAATAATTAATTATACCATATTAAGTGCTACAACTTGTTTGGCCAGCCAAGTGTCTAAGCATTTTTGTGCGGCCCGCATTAGCATGAAGGTTGGACAACGCTGGTTTAAATAATGACAACATCTTTATTATTATAGCTGCAAGTAACTGAAAAACCAAAAGCTGATTGCAGGATGAAGATCATAATAACTAAAATGTTCAATGCATTATCGCCCATTTACAAAACAACAAGATTGACTAGTTGATCATTAGGCTGTGGTGTTAGCTCTTTCACATAGTACAATAGTGTAGCAAATGTCAGCGCTACTGTAGTGTACATATTTCATATTTATATTACATTACGAGTGTGACCCTGCCGATAGTTAAATGGATCGAAGCCTTGGCCTTGGCCTTTGTGTGAAATGTCTTGGCCTTGGCCTCGGTCTTGTAGGTCACTGCCTTGGCCTTGGAGCTCAGAGTCTTGGTCTTGGCCTTGGTCTTGAGGGTTAGCGTCTTGGCCTTGGCCTTGTACTGGACTGCCTTGGTCACATCACTGTCGCAGACTCAGCACAAGTTGTATCATGCTCGGATCGAGTAGATTCCGTGTCCCAAGAATTTTCCACTTCCGTATCCACATCTGGCACACCATCTTGCACTTCTTCATACTCATCTGCCTCTTCATTGGTTCTCCTTATTCACAGACCTACTGCCTCTTTGTCGGCTATCTTCTTCCCGGGCCCTCTTTTTCTACCTCTATTGCGCCCAACTCGGTTGCACTTTTTCAGACATATCGTTCTTCGTCTGTAAAATCTGTATTTCATAATAATCATCTAAAAAGTAATGACGTACAAACCACAGACCTGCGTTAGAACTAAATTTAGTTCTAATGCATGCACATATGTGTCACCAGAAATAGCGTGGCCATATTTTCCGATAGTTAGATACTAGATCTTATATTAGATTTTAAACAGATTTATTCACTTATTCAGGATATTTTGTAGGCTATTTTTCTTACCAGTTACAGTCGAATCCTGTCGCTTAGGTCTATATAGAAAGCCCGATTATATCGAAGTTTAGACGCGGGTCCCGCCCAAAACAATGTTAATAAATAAAAAAGAGACACTGACATATCGAACATTTCGAAATCTCTCTATGTTTAAGCTGGTTTTCAGTCCCTGTCGATCAGAAGCCCGTAGGATATATCGAAGTTACAGTAACACGGTGCCTTGCGCTTCGATTTAACTGGATTATGTTGTAAATATTAAGTTTTGACTTTGGTCGGTGGCAGTTTGTTTATACGGCATTATGCTATTAACATCTTCCCGCCACGTCCTTATTAAGTTTGAAACGAACAACGCCCTGCATCCTTACTACCTTGAGCCTGCTACTGATACGCTTAAACGTCACTTCTATAGCGACAGGCGATATACCTTCGGCGAGCAGCCTAGCTGACAAAGGCTAGAGATCGAGGGGCAACGAAAGCTCTTACCAGGATGCAACCGAACGCTCTCGACCCCTCTCGTTGAAGTGACAATTATCCGCGGGGCTGGTGTCCCCTGCTTCACTGGACACTTAAGGAGGGAAAATTAACACTGACTTTGTTTCTCTCTAATCTATACCTAATCGAGGATATAATTCTGCGAAGATAGGTTCATACACAACGAATTGTGCTAAGCAAACCGTGCATTTATTCACAAGAAGCAAAGTTAACTTAGATCGAAATAATCAACCAAAAATAGGCAATCGTATACCGCTATAGTCTATATTAAGCAACTATCTACTCACGTATATTTTCGGAAGGCGTAGCAGACATTACGAACGACTGGGGTTAATTAGGACGGGCTTTTCACTGGCCACAGGGCGGGTAACGGAGAATCTATGACCTTCAGTTTAACTGTCGAATCTGGGCAGGTCTCGACAATTCTAAACACCACCAACTAATTACTTCGACAGGGCAAAATTTCACACTTTTTAGGGTTCTCGACCGCTCTGAATCTTCTTCTCGCCAGCGCTTTCTCAGCCAAAACAGAGGTTTTTATACTCAGCGAATGACTCCATCTAGCGGCCAAATCCAACCAGGGTAAGGTAAAAAAAAGTAAGCGATAGGCGCAAACAACAAACTTGCCTACTAGCGAGGCAGAAACGACGTCCCCTGCAGTGTCAGAGTTGAGGGGACAGCCATAATTTACCAATGCTCTTCCGTTCTCTATGTTCAACACAGGTTCACCACCCATTCCACATTTTTCGTATCACTACTGACCGCTGTATATGCAAATCGTCAAATAATCTGTAGTAAGAACCAGTGGCAGCTCTAGGATTTGGCAAGTGGGGCGGCCGTTGGGGGGGCAACTTCTAATCATGGGGGGCCAACCATTTGTTGTTAATGTATGTAGCATTAAGTATAGGGTCCCAACTGGGGGGCCACTGGGGGGGCAGGCTCTCAATAGGGGGGGCACGGGCCCCCTGGCCCCCCCGGTGGAGCCGCCACTGGTAAGAACTAAGGCCATGGCCGCCCTGCGCACGTTTGTGTGCGGCGACTTTTCGTCGCCGTTTTGGCTTAATCCGATGTTCTACGAGCGGACTTTTGCATCGACTCGTTGGTTTTTCGAGGGCCTTCTGCAGTTCTTCGCTTTTTAACGTCGTTCTGAACGTTTCGAATCGGTCGTCGTTCGTATAAAGCTCGCCAAGGTCAGCCGCTAATGGCTGCCGCGTGGTACAGAGCGACCGAGAATGGATGTTTTCCGGACTTCGTTGAATCAATCTTCGTCGGATTCGCTGATATCGGCGACGAAACATTCTCTCGGAAGACCGCTCTTGGATTTCGCCGCCGGGGAATACTTCTGACTGACTGGGGCGTCCGTCTTCGGGTCCGCCCATCGCCGTCGGTCTCCTTGCGGGAAATTCTTCTACCAATCTCGCGGACCAACAACATCTTCCGTTCTGCGCTGACAACGTCGTGGTGGTTGCAGTTCTCCAGTGAAAGACTGCTTCTTACGACTGCACCGGACTTTTCGGTCGCGAGTTTTGTTTTTCGTCATCCGAACGGACTTCAACATCGCCATCTTCTGTCCACCATTGACATGTCAGCATTGTCAAAGCGCTTTTGATTTTGGTACTTAACCATGTTACAGCGCTATAAAAATTGTCTTAGTAGTAGTAGTAGTAGTAATAATAATAATAATAATAAATAATAATAATAATAATAATAATAATAATAATAATAATAATAATAATAATAATAAGGGGCTAAAAATAAATACACAGAAAACTAAAGCAATGGTCACGGGGTACAAGAAAAGGGAAAGTTAATCTAAAACTAAAGGAGGAAATAATAGAACAAGTACCAACATTCGTATACCTAGGATCAGTACTGACAGAAGATGGACTATGCGAAGAAGACATAATAAGGAGAATTGGACTAGCAAGTGCAGCATTTGGAAAACTTCAGAATATATGGAAAGACAAACAAATATCATTGAAAACAAAATTAAAGCTATATAATACACTGATCAAACCAATACTATTATATGGATCAGAATGCTGGACCATAAAGAAAGACGAAAGAAGATTAATGACTGAACGATCAGATAAAAGACAGAGCAAAAAGAAACGATACTCGAATCAATACAGAAACGAAGACTGAAATGGTTTGGTCATGTTGAAAGAATGAAGGAAGGAAGAATACCAAAGAAAGCACTATACAACTTTGTTGAAGGGAAAAAGAGAAAAGGGAGACCAAGAAAAACATGGATAGAAAACTTAAAAGAGGATGCACAAGAAATGCAAATGAACTTCATCCAATTGACCAGAGCAGCAAGAGACAGACAGACAGACAGAAGAAGAAGGAACTCTTTCAGACCCATCGTCCAACCCAATAGGGAAAGACGGAAGGTAAAAAGAAGAAGGAGAAGAAGAAGAAGAAGAAGGAGCTTCAAGGAAGAGGAGAAGAAGAAGAAGAAGAAGAAGAAGAAGAAGAAGAAGAAGAAGAAGAAGAAGAAGAAGTAAGAACTTAGTACATGTATGTATTTCTTTCCATTATTATTTTGCTGGCTTTTATGCATCTTTTCCTGCTATAACTTGCAGCCGAGCAATCTTGCTGTCGTCTCCTTTCGACTGGTAGCCCTACTAAGTCCTGACCGCTGAATCATTTAACAACAATGCGGGTTTCGCTCAGGGATTTTCTTACACCCCCAGCGAGGGGTTACACCCTTCTTGGTTTGTGACAGACACACCTGTCCCTACACCTCTTCGCAGGGGTGCTGTTGGCAATGAGGCTATCGCCAAGACAGACTGATGTCAAAACTATTCATTTAGAAATCCAAACGGGGATATTCACCTTTGGAAATTGAAACTTTAACACTATACCGTAACTGACTCCACCAAATTAGAATGGACCACATAAAAACGGAAGAGATGACAACGGAAATCATAGTTTTGAACTTTTGACTTGTATTTTCTTTTTCGGGGACCAAGCATCGAATTCCCGCCACCATCCCCCGTCCATTTCTATTCCTCATGGGAGGTCCAAGGGGTCTAGATGAAACACTGGGCATTGACACCCCTGCAATTATGGGGTACCCAAGAACGCAAATTCCTGGAAAATAGCCGATAACCCCATCCTGAAATCTAGATTATAGAACTCTAGGAAGCAGATATACTGTACAGTCTTCTTCCTTATGTGTCGTCCTCTGTCAGAGGGTTGACAGTAATTTTCTTCTAATCTCTATCTTATGCCGCTCTTTTTAGGCTCCATAGTTCTTTGTGTTTGTCCAGTCAAATATGTCGTCCATCCAGCTTCTTCTTGGTCGCCCCTTCCACTTGTTCCTTCTATTCTATTTGACTTTATTATCAGTGGAAGGTCTCCGGCTGAACCTCTCATGACGTGATCAGCGTAGGACATTTTTATTGGTACTATTTCCTGTTTCCACATTGCTGTTATTTTGATACTTTCTAGGACTCTGTCGTTTGTAACCTTGTCCATCCAGCTGATTCTCAATATCCTTCTGTAACACCATTATTCAAAGGCCATGCAGAAGAAATTGAAAGGTGTCCAGTCAAAATAGCGCAAGACAAATTAGCACCGACAAAATCGCGCCAACAAAACAACGCTGACTAAACAGCGTCGACAAAATAGCGCCGACGTAATCGCGAGGTGTCGAACAAAGAATTGCGCGTTATAATAACGGCGAGCGTCATATGGAGGCGAGTACGTTCAAAAAACACAAGTACGTTCAACTGGACCGTCGCCTACGAGCTCTTAGTATTTCAACATATGGAACCAGGCCGTTATTGGATTACCTGCGCAGTGTTTCGTCCAATCTTTTGATTTAGTAAGACAAGGCACACGACAGAACACTTATGGAATAAACGGTAGGCCTATATTCTTTACTACGTTTATTAACTGGTTTAACGTTATTGAATGTTATGAAGGACTGTTTGTCTAAATTACATTAATCATGACGTTCACTATTTTCCTCTGCGTTATTGAATAATTATAAAAGGACATTTTCACAGTTTTATTAGCTTTGGTATAATATTAATTGAAAAACCTGCTAACCCGTTAATAGTGTAATTAAATTTTACAAGTCGTCACCAAATAGAGTAATAAATTTTTGAAAAAGCGTTCATATGAACCGTGAACATATACGTTATAAATTTACTATATCTCAGGCTATATAGAAGTTAAAGAAATAAGGTTTGCGTCGTTGTTAAGCATTTTTATTGTTCTTTCTAACCATTCGTGCCAAAAAATTTGGGGTAGGGTCCACTCTACCGCCTAAAATCGGACTCTCTCCCAGTGGCGTAGCGTGACTTTTGGGGGCCCGGGGGGCATCTTTGCCATGGGGGCCCTAGAGTTTCGAGCTTACGAGCAAAAAAAACGTTATCGCCTCCTTTTTATCCTGACGAGCAAAAAAAAAGGTCCAGCACATCATTTCTAGGGTTAGGGTTAAGCTAGGGTTAACCCTAACCTAACCCTAGCTTAGACCCCTCTTCGGCCCCCCCCCCCGCCCGGGGCCCGGGGGGCTGTCAACAAAGTGTCCCCCCGCCCCCTCACACGTTACGCCACTGCTCTCTCCCCAAAATTTTGTTCAAAGTTAAAGAGCAAAAAATTTTCAGCGGTGACCCCACTTTTGTGAGTGACAAAGTTGTAGACAAATGTAATTAGAACAGAATAGTTCAAAAATTTTGAAAATCGGACCCAATTTGGGGCAGTTATCATATTTCAAACCCTATAAATCATTGCTTGGAGAAAAGAAAATTTTTCGCCAATTTTGCAACCTGAAAAAATTACATTTCAGTATATTTCAGGCTATACGGAAGCTAAAGAAATAAGGTTTGCACCGTTGTTTAGCATTTTTATTGTTCTTTCTAACCATCCGTGCAAATGAACAAAATTTAGGGGTAGGGTCCACTCTACATCCAAAAATCTGACCCCTCCCAAAAAAAATTTCCAAAGTTCAATAGCAAAAAATTTTCAGCTGTGACCCCACTTTTGTGAGTGACAAAGTTGTAGACGGGTGTAAATGGAACAGAATAGTTTAAAAATGTTGAAGATCAGACCCAATTTGGGGTTAAAAAAAGTCAAAGTCCTTCCCTGAGCCTCACGGGCTCATGAGGCGGCGCTGATCTCCGTTTCTATAGCCCTCAGCCAGGCGTGCAATGCCACGGATACGGGGCTAGTGTATCGCATAGCGTACCTGTTTGACTTATCGCAGAGATTTTTACCACTGCTCCTCATTTTACCACCGTGAAAAAGGCTGAGTCGACCTTTAGGGCTCCTGCGGGACTCGAACCTGCGACCTCCTGCTCCTTCGTCCAACGTTGTTACCACTCTGCTAACTTCCCGCCCCATTTGGGGTAGTTATCATTTTTTGAACCGTAGAAATGTCACTTTTGCTAAGACAAAATCCAGGCCTCTGTTGAATAAAACCTATTTTCATAGCTTATTGTGGGCAAAATAGCGAAAAAAGAGCTACCATCTTGTCTTGAACCGTCTTCGCTCCGAAGATTGGTTGCATTATGAACTGTCATCTTCCAGATGTTACGATCTTCTGCTCTTCTTATCACCTGCTCGATAGTGAGTCCTGTCCATTCTTTGATGTTGTCTTCCCACTTTTTTCTTGGCCTGCCTCTTTTTCGTGATCCAGGCATTGTGCCCTGCATTATATCTTTCTCCAGACATTCCTGCTTTGTTCGCATAATATGTCCCCAGTATTTCAGTTTTATTTTTTTACTGTTTCCAGTAGGGTTCTTTGAACTCCTGCTTTATTCATTACCCACTCATTCGTCTTCTTTGCTTTCCAGGAAGAATATCAAGCACGGCTCATATTTGGATGAATTACCATTCCATGATCGAACCATGGTGCTGGCGGCCAATGAAGCCATTCATATTTTATGCATAAATAAATTGGTAGTAGTGCTAAGTTGCAAAGTAAAAAACAGGTTTTGAGAAAGCACTGGCAAACTACTGAAGATTAATGGGGTAGCCGCCTGTGTCATGGCTTGCCTAGTACATGGAGCTCAGCACTGAACTCTATGCTCAGTTGAGTGTGGGACTATCCTTACCTTAGCCATGGCAAAGGCCAAAGTCACGGGAACTTTCAAAAAAATTCACTGACAGTCAAACACAGTGCAAGGTAGGTGTCTTGATATTTATGGAAAATTAAATATATTAAGTATGACACGTAAATCTAATCTACATTCATTTTTAATCATAGACATATTTATAGCTATTAAACAAAATGGAAAATATGTTATCCAATCAAGTTATTCTTCAACTATAATTCTTCTAAACACAGTGAGAGGAAAATAGCAGTCTATACATCAAGACTTTAACAAAAACAAGTTGATGTATTTTCAGACTAAAGAAGTGATCATATTCGAATTGAACATTAAAATTTTGATCCTGCCAATTGGCATGAAGCCTTATTTGGAATAAGTGACAAGCATAAATTAAATGCAGCAATTGCACAGAATTTGTTACATAAGTGCATCACTTCAAGCATGACACAATAAATTATGAGCATTTCATATTAAAATCTAGCAAAGATTACATAGTGTTGCATCTCTAATTACATTTTCAAAAAAATTTAAATCACTGGTGCTCGGGTAAACAAATAATGTTACAATCACCAAATAGGATATAAATGATTAAGCATTTCTCTCAAAAATATCTGTTACTTAAAAATATAAGACTTCTTGCAGATGATGCTACTTTGGTGCAAAAAAGTCAATACCTATGTGGACTTGTTTTATAGCTAAAACCTACAAAATGCTTTTATAACATATAGTCAAAACTGAAGTTGAAAAATATAAAAAATCTCTATACATGCTTATGTCATGTAGGATTGAAAGTATGACATGGCTTCAAGCATAAGGTGTTCTTTCATCAAGAATTTTCAAGATATCAGCACAATACGTCTGAGCTATCTGCAGTTCATTGTCCATCTGAGCTTTCACCTTCATATCAAAGGCAAACACATAAAATATGATGCAAACTGTATGCTACTAAATTTGAATTAAATAGGTTGAAGGATAAAATGTGAACTTGCAAGCCGTCATAATCTACAAATGTTTAATTTCTCTGTTTATAAAATCTAATAATAATGCACTTGGCTATATACGCCTATCCGGCATGCCGCTTAAGTGGCCTGCTAGGTGCAAAGGCTTAAAATTCACTTTAAAATTGAGTCAACTTAATTGTGGGTCAATATAATTTTCTAAAGAGTGTATGTAAGAAAACCACGCTTAATGCATTACAATATCTATTCATGCACTCGCAGTTTCCTATTTACATGAAATAATAATGATAGGCCAGCAAAACTATTGCCATTGCAATTGGAGGTTGACCATTAAATGAGTTCATTCTATGGTTAGAAGAGTTTTAAGAGCAGACCCAACATTGGACGAGTTCATTCTATGGTTAGGGAAGTTATAAGAGTTGACTTTTGGATGAGTTCATTCTAGGGTTCTTCTTTATGTGTCTTCCTCTATCAGAGGGTTGACATTCATTTTCCTCCAATTCTCTCTATCTTTTGCTGCTCTTTTAAAGGCTCCATAGTTCTTTGTGTTTGTCCAGTCAATGATGTTGTCCATCCAGCTTATTCTCAGTTTCCCTATTCCCCATTCCTTCTTTTCTACCTTCCATTAATCATTATCAATGGTAGGTCTCTGGCCAAACTTCTCCACCTCTTCTCTTGCTGGAATAGGATACCATATTATCTCGGGTATAATACGCACCTATGTATAATATGCACCCTTAGTTTCTAGAATTATCATAATATAAAAATTTTAATACCTATGTATAATACACATGCAAAATTTCCTATGAGAATCTCTATTAATTAACTGGGATAACCACAATTGTCTGTCAATTTCTGCTTAAAATTGTAAGAGTAGACAGTTTCCCCCCACCGGCGGCCGTCATTGTGCCATAAAACATTAAGCCTACACATTTTTTTAGCTATCAATGACAATGTCTATTGAGTAACCTAGACAATCACAATTTTCTGGCAAATTCTTTCTGAAAATTTACGTGCAAACAAAGTTTTTCTCCATCACCGACTGCGTAGTTAAAACCCATATAACATGCGTGTTATATGCATAATAATACGGCTAAATTAAAATTATATATGTTATGTACTTAAAATTGTATGTACAATTATTTCAATGTATAATATGCACCCACACCTTGTGCAAATTTTTAAAGGGAAAAAAGTGTCTTATACAAGAGATATTACGGTAATTCTCTTATTATTTCCTGTATTCACAATGCTGTTGTTTTGCTTCTTTCTAGGACTCTGTCATTTGTTATCTTGTCCATCAGGCTGATTCTTGAGATACTTCTGTAACACCATAACTCAAAGGCCATGATCTTTTTCTTAATCTTCTTGTTCACTGTCCAGTTTTCGCACCCAAAAGTCAGCATGTTAATTCTAGGGTTAGGGGAGTTTATATCTAAGCTCCTCTATTCCTCAACTTCTGCTGTTTGACTTATATACAGGTCATAGTGAATTTCTTAATTTTTGCCCTAAAAATGGGTTTGACTCATCTGCAAGGTCAACTTATAGGTGAGTATATATGGTATATTTCAGTACTAGAATACATTCTGTGCACAACCATCTCAGTTCTAACCTTGGAAGTGAAATCTTTATCCTTGACTTGTTTTAAATTTATCATTACATTCTGATATGCACCCCAAACTCCAGTTTCAATGCTTTTAACACCAACCTGAAGGAACAGAGAAGCACAGATTAAATTTGTGTGCATTTCATAATGCATGATACAGTCCACCTTCGATATAATGTGCAATAATTTGATGCAAAAATCATAATGTGATAGGAGTATGTCTCCAAAATGAAAATGTTACAATGCAGTCATTGATATAATGTGCAAATAATTATAATATATTGCTACGAGTAAGAAACTGGCAGTCAATCACATGACCATTTGAACTGACAAATTGCATATGGTCACATTTCTGAATTTTCATTTACTATCCTTGTTCAAAGCAAGTATTATTGCAATCAATTTAATAGTCATAGCAATGCTAATGACTCCGAATGTTTATTAAGGAGGCGACACGGCATAATTAAGTGGGATTAATGTGTCTACTCTTCACAGCTGGCTAAAAATGTACAATAAGTTTAATTATTTTGTAGTTAATGTAGATTTGATAACTGGTCTATCAAGGACAATAAAAATGATTTGGTGTTGATAACTTTATACTAGCGCGCCAATCATTCATCAAATGCGAGCTCCATTTATAAACGTTGCTCAACTTCAGCGTCTGCTCCTCAAATGGGTTCACCGTTTATAAGTGTTGCAATGTAATAATTCGATTTAGTTACAGTGGATCCAACTTAATCGCATACCGCTTAATTGCATAACCCACATAATCGCATAACAACATAAAAATCTGAATCAGTGTTTTGTGCGTACAATTCATTATCAGACGTCACGGCTATTCGCATAGCCCAGTTAATCGCATAAGCAAGGCTTGCACAGCACCTATGCAATTAAGCGGGTTTCACTGTATTATCTAGATGGATGGTCTAGATGGATGGTGGCTCTTTTTTAGCTATTGTGCCCTCTATAAGCAGGGAATATAGATTTTATTCGACCGAGGGTTGGATTTTGGCTTTGTGAAGAAGATGGTGGCACGAAAGCGTTCTCATGTTCTCTCCGATGAAGAATGGGGTCCGATCTTCAACATTTTTATCTATTCTGTTCCAATGACACCCCCCTACAACTTTGCTGCTCCGCAAAGTGAGGTCACCACAGAAAAAACTACTTTTTGCTATTGAGCTTTGAACAAAATTTTTGGGAGAGGTCCTATTTTAGGCTGTAGAGTGGACCCTACCCCCAATTCTTTGGGGCGTGGATCAGAAAAGAACAATAAAAATGCTAAACAACGGTGTAAACCTAATTTTTTAAAGCTTCCATATAGCCTGAAATTAGTAAATTTAAAACGTACATGTTCACAGTTCGTATGAACATATTTTCCAAAATTAATTACCCAGAATGGTGACGTCTTGTAAAATTTAATTCCCCTGTTAAAGGGGTAATAACTTTATTGCATCAGTATTTCAGCGTCACCAATTCTGCATGTTTTCAGTAGAGATCAATCAATCAATCAATAAACTTCCAAGCAAAAGGTCATTGGCCCTAGCATTTCTCCTGCATACCTTTGCTTTGTCAACTGAGGCTATTTCTCTTTCGTCCACTTAGAATGCGGTCCCTTCCAACCCCATTCCTACGCCACTGGCATGACCCTGCTCAGGCTCTACCAGTAATGGGGCAAAATCTCCAGAACCTTAGACTTTCAGTGACATAACTACCGGGTATAGTCGACATGGAGCCCGAGCAGATGACCAACCCAGGGCAGCTGACCAACCCGAGGCAGCTGACGCCTGTCTACAGGTACTCTGATGGCATTAAGGTAAACAAAGAAAGTACCGGGTACAGAAATGAAAGGGACGCTTAAGGCTACCATGATGGGTAGCAGAGATCTGAACAAGGACAAGACTCCGCCTCAGCCTCACCCCCATCAACCTCACCACTCTCCATGAAGGCCGATCCCGTACCTGCCCCAATGCTTCTGTCTCCAATCCCCACCCATCACTGTGAATGGGAGGGTGCGGGCAATGGGGGGTGAGGGTGTGGGCAATGTGAGGGTGCAGGCTTTCTGATTCAAATTTTACAGGATATATATTTTTTGCGGGCTATAGGTGGTAAAAAGAAGTGGAAACGCAATGTTCTGAGAGAAGAATCAAACCTACTAAGAGAAGTACTGGAAGGAAAGATGAATGGTCACTTTATGATATGCATTGCCCCACCTATCTACGAGACTTGATCCAACCTGCTCCATCAGCGCAACGTCGTACACAACTTCGGTCGAGGAATCGGAATCCGCTGCTGGTCCCCCCACCAGCCAAGACTGCAGTCTTCAGGGACAGATCCTTTCGGAGAGGCAATCCAATGCTGTGGAACACCTTACCGATGGAGGTCACTACGGAGACCATGCCTGGAGTGTTCCTGAAGAGCATTAAGACGCACTTGTTCAAAGTTTCTTTCTGTTGTTAGGCGCCTTTGACTTTAGCCTTAGTTATGCTTACGACGCTGAATAAATTGTCCTGTATAATAATAATAATAATAATAATAATAATAATAATAATAATAATAATAATAATAATAATAATAATAATGGGAAAGCACAGAAAGGGCGACCAAGGACATCGATGCTGGAGTGGATGTTCGACACTATGGCAAACAACAAGTATTCAGCCCTGAAGATAAAAGCTCAAGATAGAGAGGAGTGGCAACGATGGAGTATGGAACCTGTCCTTGGACAGAGCACCTTAAGAAGAAGATAGGTGGGTACGGACTATCCGGGGGTGCGGGCAATCCGTGCAAAAAATACGGTAATCTAAAGTTTGCAGATGACGTCACCTTGCTTGCAGAGTCCAGGAATGACCTACAAAAACTGATAGACAAAATCAATATAACAAGCCAATGATTCTGCCCTATGATAAACACAGCAAAAACTATAGCGGTCAGAAAAACATGAGAAAAGAAGAAGCAATTAACTATAGAAAGTATAGAACTTGAACAGGTAAAATGTTTTACATATGGTGTCCCGTCAGTTCCTGGACCGTCACTTTCTGGACCATCACTTCCTGGACCGTCACTTCCCGGCCTTAGTTGCATGCTGGACCATTCCTATTGTTCTATCTTTTAGGTGTATGTAAACAAGTGTAGACCTATACACTATGATATATAAATCATTACATGAGTATACACTAGAGCCGTGCACGGGCCGGGTGGCCCGCTGCCCGGCCTAAAAGATTGTCAAATAAAACGGGCTGGGCCTAATGAGTGCCGGGCCGGGCCGGGCCGGGCCATCGTATGGTCTTCTGTTTAACTCATTAAGAAACCCTTGATCAATGGAACTTGCCAATTGTTGCCGGTTTAACTTTACGGATGTTTCATTGTTGTTCTTTATTCCCTAGTACCTACCCCTCCACTCGTAGCTAGGCCTAAGCAAGCAAGCCGAATGTTAGTCGGCTTACTTGGCTATATGCAGTATTTAATGTGACTTTAATAGCGCCGTCTGTTGACTCTGGTCTATCTTGTAAGGCGTCAGATTTGGATATGTGCTGCGGCAACCATTTCACGGCGTCACACTGCATTGGACACTGATACCATTTAGAACATAGGCCTACTAATTTTGCATTCTAATGCTTAAACTGTATCGATCGGCTTCATTTTTGTTGGATTATGATTTTTTACAGTAGACACTAGATTGTAGTAAGAAAACTGCTATTAAAACGTCATTACGTTACATATTAAAACGTTACGTATTAAAACGTCAACTGATTTTCCAAAAGTTATGGTTGCAAATTGTAATCGCAAATGAGCAGGTTGGGCCGGGCCGGGCCTGAAATTTGGCGGGCCGAAACGGGCCGGGCCCTAAAGGGAAAACGATGAAACGGAAGGGGCCGGGCCGGGCCAAAAAAACCACGGGCCGCCCCGGGCCGGGCTGCCTTAAGTCGGCCCGTGCAGGGGTCTAGTATACACAGCTACACGTGACAACGATGGTCTGTAATAACATAACACGTCTAGGTAAACATGTCACGGTAATGCAAACATCCATATTCAATATAGTATCCATTTGACAATAACTTGAATAATTGGGACAAAAATGGGCTTAAGACTCGGGCAAGTATTTGGGAAATGCTATTCGACAAGATGCTTATTATTGGTCACCAGCTGTACACCTTGCACATCATTGTTTTACCTTACAATGACGGTCCGGGAAGTGACGGTCCAGGAATTGACAGGGAACCTTTACATATGTAGGAGGGCAAACAGCAAGCATTGGAAGCCACCAAGACGATATCAAACAAAAAAATAGCAAAAGGACAACAAGCAATGGGAAGACTGAAAAGCATCTGGAACTCAAAAGAAATTAAAATGAACAACAAAATCCAAATCTACAACACCATCATCATTCCACAAACACTCTATGGCTCAGAAACCTGGGACACAAAAAGAGAAGATGAAAAAAGACCAGTGTTGTATGAAGTACTGAGTTTGAGTACTCAAGTAAAAGTACAAGTATTATGTCATTTTTTTACTTAAGTAAAAGTAAAAAGTACTTATAAAAATAGTTACTCAAGTAAAAGTAAAAAAGTACTCCTCAAAAAGTTACTTTTTAAGTAAAAAGTAAAAAGTACCGTGACAGACGGAATCATCAACAACTCCACATTATCATGCCAAATCACATTTTTATTACTACTTTTAAGCAACATGCAGAAACCTCAGCAGTCAACACGTACACATTTACACCATTAACTGCATTAGCACAAATGCTGGTTTCACAAAGCCGTAGCTAGAGGGCAGGGTCAAGCTGTCCCGGCGCCGTCCTCGAAGCGCAATTTTAGCACTAAGTCCTTAATTTTTCATACCACTTTCCTCCAGCGTGAAAATAATGTTGATCAGTAAAAAAAGGTCATCGCCGGTTTTCATACTGTCACAGGTTAAAAATTTGTATGTTGTACGTTGCCGTGAAAACTCGGGTAAGCAAAAAAAGGCCATCACCGGAATTTAGGGGCGCAGAATTTATACCTTGCCCCGGGCGCCGACTGCTCTAACTGCGGCTCTGTGATTGCATGTAGGTCTAAGAAAGATCAAGTTTTCAAACAATCTGTCAGTCATGCGTGTACTTTTGTTGGTCATTGTCAACCCTGTACGACTAAACACGGGAAGTTGTGAAGAATTAAACAGATACTCCAGTAAATGTATCGAAATTTGGCGATGAGAAATTTTACTTGTAACGAAACGTGAAAGACATAATGTAACGAAGTAAAAGTACTAATATTTGAATAAAAACTTACTTCGTTACAAGTAAAAAGTACTGGGTAAGTTGTGTACTTCGTTACAGTACGAAGTACTCAGAATTGTACTTAAGTAATGTAACGCGTTACTTTTACTTCGTTACCGCGCAACACTGAAAAAGACTACATGTTGCAGAAATGAGCTGCCTAAGAAGAATTCTTGAGTTAGCAGACTTCAAAAACTTAGAAATGAAGATAGATAGCAGTGAATTGGGTTAAAGAACAAACTCAGAAAAAAGAGGCCAATATGGCATAGACATGTAAATAGGGTGGAAGACTCGAGACTTCACAAAAAGCACTCTGCACATACAAGGAAGGTAAAATGGAAGAGGCAGGCCGAGAAAAAATGGGTAGACAACATAAAAGAAGATCTGAATGAAAAAAAATAACTGACAATTGCCCTCACTCTTCTCATACTGAGCTCACTCAATCAGTAGACAATGTAATTCCAACTCTTCGGGATTGGATGTTTTCCAATAGACGTCGACTGAACCCTGACAAAACTCAACTTAACGGGTATGTGGCTTGGTGCTAAACATCTGCACTAAAAAATTGATTATAACTTACTGAACTCTCTCTTTCCTAATCTATCTTTCTCAAATTGTATCAGAAACCTTGGTATATACTTTGACAGTAACTTGACCTTCAAAGAGCACTTTGATAGACTCTCTTGATCCTGCTTTTACCAACTTAGGCAAATTAGGGTTATTTGTTCTTCGCTTTCTTTATCTGCAGCCAAATCTCTGGTTCATGCTTTTGTGGCTAACAGGTTAGACTATTGCAATTCTCTTTATCTTGGCCTGCCCAAAAGCCTGTTCTCCACTCTGCAATCTGTCCTAATTGCTGTGGCTCGTCTTGTGGCTAAAGCTCCTCGCTACTCTAGCATCTCAGACTTCATGCTTAACACCCTCCACTGGCTTCCAATCTCTGACCGCATTAAATTCAAACAAGTAATTATTGTTTCTGCAGTACTTCGAGGTCAGGCACCGTCTTACATTACTGAGCTTTTCAAATCACCCTCTTCCACTGCTCATTGCCTGCTCTGCTCCTCTGATCAGAAGAATGTTTATGTCCCCAGATCACACACTGCTCTTACTCAGCGTCAGGCTCTTGCAGTGACTGGACCCTCCCTCTGGAATGCCTTGAACCCATCCATTCGGGAATCACTTCTTACTCCCTCACTCTGCTCAATGCGAAAGGTAAAGTCTCACTACTTTACTCTGCGACTCCAATGCCAGGAGTGCCTTTGAGTATAAATAGAAGAGGCGGTATACAAATGCCACATTACATTACATTACATTAGAATTGCAGAAGAAAGAAAACTAATATTGGACAAAAAGGCCTGGAAATGCTTTCTGACTAGATATTGTTAGCAGACAGCAATTATGATGATGAGGATGATGATGATGATGATTATGATGATGTAGATAAAGTAAATGCAGCAAGTAAATCATGGTAGGTAATTTGAAAAATGAAGATCGTAATTATGGGACAAATGAATGAATGAATGAATGAATAAATCTGTAATGTAACTTTCTCTGTGACCATGTCATGTTTGTTTTTTTGTATATCTTTGAAATTTGTAGTTTCAAGTGTAGTATAAAGGTTTAATTGAATTTTACATGTAATAAAAATTTAGGTTACTCACCTATATATAAGACTCTTCAATTTATAAACTGTATGCATAGATTGACTAAATCTTTTCTCTATCATGAACGTTTACTTAGTCTGCTTTATTATTTTCTCATTGACTATGACCTGTTTGCTTTTGTCTGTTTTTTGCTTTTGTCTGTTTTTATAGTTACCTAGTGAGTGTAATAGATAAGTTTAATTACGGTAAGTTTTTTCTGTTCTTTCCATTGTTTCTTTGTTTATTATTTTTTGAGTTACAAAATTTATTATGTTTAATATTAATGATAAATTGTTTAAAAATAATTCTTATCAACAAGACAGTTACACAATGTTTTGCGAATCCTAATGTAATTCTAAATGATTTTAATTTAAATAATGAAAATAAAATTTTTACTATTGGGGACTTTTGTGAAAACAAACTATCAATGCATGAAATTAACCATGGTCCGGATTTAAACTATGTTAACAACTTAAAACTGAATAACACTGCTTATCATAACTTAGATGACATAAACTGTATCATAGAAAATTTAAACTTTAATGAACCT
>CM030857.1:4668029-4855529 GCA_018105865.1 Metaphire vulgaris
AACTTATACGTTATTCGCTCGGGGACCGAGAGCCAGTATAGGTCGATCAACAGTGGCGTGGTGTGGTCATACTTTTTTGATCAATGGATCAGGCGTGCAGCCGCATGAAGTACGCTCTGGAGTCTGTCGAGGAGGTGTTTCGGGAGCCCTGCTAAGGTGGCGTTACCATAGTCGAGTTTAGTGATTACTAAGGCACTGATCAAAGTCTTCAGGGCAGTGAGAGAGATATATTTTCGTATGCTGCGAATTAACCGCAGTGCTGCGAAGCAGCTGGCGACGGTGCGTGTCACATGTTGCCTCGTCGTGGCGGTATTATCAATATAGATGCCGAGATTTCTGACATAGGGGCTTGGATGGATATCGTGACCATTAATCCGGACTGAAGTGGATTAGAGCAGGTGCTGTTGTCTTTCAGTTGCCATCCATAAGATTTCTGTCTTCGCAGTATTGAGCTGGAGACGATTTGAGCCCAGCCATTCTGTCATTTCTGCGACACAGTTCGTAATTCATGATTGGAGTTGTTGGGTAAGAGCTGAGTGACAACTCCCATATACCTGGGTATCATCTGCATATAGGTGTGCCTGCAGATCATGCTCATGAGCTATGTCGAGTAGATCGACCAGGTATAATGCAAAGAGGATGGGTCCGAGGACCGAACCTTGAGGGACTCCATTCGTGACTGGGTAATTCTCCGATGTTGAGTTGGCGCAGCGTACAGAGTAAGTGCGCTGGTTAAGGTATGATGATAACCATGCAAGTGCGGTGCCACCAACTCCGTAACTTATTTCCAGCCTCTTCAACAGAATGACGTGGTCGACAGTATCGAACGCTGAAGTCAGGTCTAGTAGAATCAATGCCGCTACCTTTCCGGAGTCGAGTTCCCGTAGAATATCTGTGATTACCTTCAGGACCGCTGTCTCGGTCGAGTGTGAGGCGCGGTAGGCCGACTGCAGACTTGGGAGCAGCTTGTGAGTCGTTAGATATTGGTTGAGCTGACTTGCTACAAGGCGCTCCAGTAGCTTAGAAAGAACCGATAGGTTAGAGATCGGTCGATATGATTTGACGTCTGAGGGGTCAGAGTTAGATTTCTTGATCCGAGGAACAACATAAGCGGTCTTAAAGATAGTGGGCACTGTCCCCGAGGAGATCGAGCGATTGAAGAGCTCAGTGATAAACGGGGTTAAAATTTCAGCACTCTGTTTTAGTAGACTGGTTGGTAATGGGTCCAAGGAGCAGTGTTTGTCTGGGAGTGCCCGTATGCTTGCGGCGACTTCTTCTACCGTCAGCGCTCGGAGGGAGCAGAACGAGTGGAGGGGATTTGCTGGTTTGAACGTTGGTGGATCATACATTTCAGTGGCAATGCGTATTCCATCACTTTTATCCCCGATACACTCGGCGAAGAGCTCAGCTTTAATCGAGTCGGACACTTGTGTACGTCCACGTCCAAGTAGCGCGTCTAGAGTCCGCCATTGCTGTGCGGATTGCCCAGCTTCCACTTTTTGATTCCAGAATAATTGGTACGCGGACTATTGACCACAGGACGATTGACCATAGGACGATTGACTATAGGACGATTGACCACTGGACGATTGACCACAGCGGACTTTTGACCACTGGATGATTGACCACAGCCGTGAGTATCAGGCTTAGCACGCTGTCTGCTGCATGCATGCATGCACGCATGCAAAAAAAGGAAACCAAATGCTATTGTCTATATATATATATATAGACAATAGCATTTGTATATATATATGTATTTATATGTATATATATGTATATATATATGTATATATATGTATATATATATGTATATATATATATGTATATATATGTATATATATGTATATATATGTATATATATGTATATATATGTATGTATATATGCATATATATGTATATATATGTATATATATGTATATATATGTATATATGTATATATACATATGTATATATATGTATATATATGTATATATCTATATATAAATTTATATATAATATATATATATATATATCGACTCACTATTGTCCTTTTCATCATTCCCAGCATTTGGTTTCCTTTTTTTGCATGCGTGCATGCATGCATGCAGCAGACAGCGTGCGAAGCCTGATACTCACGGCTGTGGTCAATCGTCCAGTGGTCAAAAGTCCGCTGTGGTCAATCGTCCAGTGGTCAAAAGTCCGCTGTGGTCAATCGTCCAGTGGTCAATCGTCCTATGGTCAATCGTCCTATGGTCAATCGTCCTGTGGTCAATAGTCCTAGAACCGAATAATTCTTTTTTTCGTCGGAGAAGTCGTCTGTATTCTTTACGTTGCACTTCCCAGCTTTGTGTAACCTCCTGGACTTCTGATTGTTGCGCCCGACGCATAAGACGTTCTTTTCCTCGCAACGCCCTTTTTGCCTCTCGACATTCATCATCGAACCAGGGGTCCGAGGAGCGTCGGCGACATGTGACGGTTCTAGCTGGAGCGAGTTTGTTTAGTACTGTAATGATCTCTTTATTATATAGTTCCGCCATTTCATCCGCGTCCATCTCCGCCCACGCTTCGTTATTACAGAGTGAGGAATGCTTGAGTTCTCGCTGGAAGGCGTGAGGATCGAGCTTGCTCCATGCACGACGAGTGGTTGAAGCGTAGATCGGGCTGGGGCGTGCAAGCGCTACATCCCAAAGGAGAAGATGATGGTCGGAGAGTTTGGCGTTGATCACTGACACCGGCAGCGGAACGGTTTCTCCACGGACGGCGACGATATCGAGGACCCCTCCGGCGGCATGTGTAGCATTAGTAAGGTTGAGGATGAAATTGTAGGTGTCGAAGAGTTCTTTCAGTTGTATACTTGCGGAGTCTTCTGATCTGTCTAGACGCACATTGAAGTCCCCCACTACATAGATTGAGTCTGCAAGCGAGGCCAGGTGGCTCAGAAGTTCAGACAGCTCCGCGAAGAATAGCTGAGATATTGCCGCTGATCCAGGTCTGTATATTACCGCTATCACACATGACGACTCTGAGGTGACACGCGCGCAGACGGATTCAAAGGTTTGGGCAATCATTGGGATTTCCATCTTCGTCATACGTATCCCAGGTGTGGCGCAGATTGCCACTCCACCATGATTAGTGGACAGTTTCTCTATCTTTCGTGTAGAGCGTTTGCGAGCTTGCTCGACAACTGTATATCTATCCTGGAGTAGTCGTCCGATCCATGCCGAGTTTGAGTCATGCCAGGTCTCACACAGGCATAGAACCTGGATTCTGAGATCTCGACTCAGTTCTAGTAGGTCGTCTAGCTTATGGTTTACTGCACGGATGTTTAGCAAGCCGAATTTTAGAGTTCTATTTGTACCAAGTGAAAGATGGTGACAGTGAACTGGTTGTAGCTTTCTAGGTCGATCACACTCATGTATCTGAGGGTTGCTTCTGACTGAGCTAGCTACAATGTACACTCCGTTCGCTGCCTTTGTCAGGAGTGGTTTATAACGTCATCTTCCTCCTCTTTTTCCGCGATGGCGATGAGCTTTACGCGTGTAGGTCTCACAGAGTCTGAGTATCCCGAATTCAGATAATGTATCAACGATGCAAGGTACAGGACGACCACCGTGAGAGCAAGCCAGCAGCTCTGTCGACGTATAACGTAATGTACGCATACTGTGATGCACTTAGGCTTACACACTCCAGAGAACTCGTGTTGATCAGAAAAGAAGTGAAAACGAAAAGAAGTGAAAATATACCGTTAAACATTCTGAAATCAAAAATAAATAATATTGAAATACAACAAAAAAACAGTGACTAAATTTCTTGGAGTATATTGGTGGACCAAAATCTTAGCTGGAAAAATCAAATTGATCAAATTGCCTCAAAAATATCCAAAAACATAAATATTATTAGACAATGTAGACATATCATGAAATTTGTAAATAAAAAAACTCTTAAAATTATATTTCACTCTGATATACCCCTACCTAACCTATTGTAACATAATATGGAATCATACTTCTAAATATTTAACAGAAAAAAATCCAAATTTTGCAAAATAAAGCAAATAGGTTAATAACCTTTTAAAATAGGTATTCAAATGCTAGTCATCTTTATAAAAGCTAAATATACTGAATGTCACTAATATTTATAAACATCAAAGTACAATCTTTATGAACAAATACATAAATAATCTGTTACCCAAAATATTTTATCTAGAGGAGTATTTAAAAACAGTTAATAAAAAACATGTACAATGTAAGAAATTGTGATAAAATATCTATCCCATCTGCAAGGACTAACACTAGGCTTTTTACAATAAACATACATGGCCCACACATATGGAACAATCTCCCTATTCAGATTAAAAATATACCAAACCTAACACTGTTTAAAAAGACACTTAAACAAATAATTCTACAGGATTAGATAATTTTTTAAACTTTAATTTAATCTATAGTCTACCTTGTTACAGACACTTATATGCTACGTTTGTTAATTTTACTTAACCTTTTCCAAGGGTTATCCGTTTTAAGACGGCGGCGGAAAACTATGACCAAATGGCGTTAGCCGTGTATAAACGGTGCGCTATATAAGCGACTGTGTACTGCGGACCTGCACGATTTTCAAAATTCCAACGCGGCAACCGAGTTAGCTCACATCCATTCGATAGGCGGCAGCACCGTTTTCGATAATGCTGACTATATATGCAAGAGATATTGGCTGTGTAATAACCAAGGCTGGAAAATGTATAGGAAAAATCTTCAGCCGGAGGCTAGAAAAGCCATAACTATGCCAAATATGGTCCGATCTTCAATGTGTTTGCACTATTCTGTTCCAATTACACATCCCTACAACTTTCCCACTCACAGTTGGGGGGATCACCGCTGAAAATTTTTTTATATTGAGCTTTGAAAATTTTTTGTCGGACATGGTCCGATTTTGGGGTGTAGAGAGGACCCTACCCCCCAATTTTTTTTGCATGGATGGTTCGAAAGACCAATAAAAATGCTCAACAATGGTGCAAACCGCATCTTTCTAGCTTCTATATAGCCTGAAATATACTGAGTTGTTCGGTTTTTCACATTGAAAATCCGTTCGGGTAATTGTCATTTCAACCAGCAATTGACACTTGGGTATGAAACTTCATAATTACCCCAAATATGGTCCGATCTTCAAAATTTTTGCACCATTCTGTTCCAATTACACTCCTCTAGAACTCTATCGCTCACATTTGGGGGTTTACCGCTGAAGACGTTTTGCTATTGACCTTTGATCAAAATTTGAACAAAATGTTGGGGAGGGGTCCGATTTTGGGGTGTAGAGTGGTCTCTACCCCCAACTTTTTTCTTTTGGCACGGATGGATAGAAAGAGCAATAAAAATGCTCAACAATGGTGCAAACCGCATCTTTCTAGCTTCTATATAGCCTGAAATATAGTAAGTTTATAACGTATATGTTCACGTTTTCATACGAACGCCTTTTCCAAAAATTAATTCCCCCGTTGGGGGATGACTTAAAAATTTAATTCCCCCTTTAAAAGGTTAAATTCAAATTAAGAAACTAATTTCTTAATTTATGTTTGCTATCATTATAACATTTCATATGAACATGGTTACTTTCATGCGGGATCCATGATCCCTTCAGTAACCATTTCTTATTTCTTTCTCAACCTTCTGATTAGCTACAATGCTATTATTAGATAAGTCCATAGGTCTATGTACATGTTATTTTGTTATTTTGTTCATATTTTATGTAAGTTGTGGAGAGATTATGGAGAAAGAAATAAAGATGTCATGTCATGTCAAAAAAAAGATCAGTCAGAACAGCAGGGAGCAATCTAAGGGGGATAAGCCAAGTCAAACAGGTATGTTTTAAGACCAGATCTAAAAGATGATAAATTGTTAGTTTTACGAAGTGATATTGGTAATGAATTCCAAAGCTTAGGGCCACACACTGAGAAACAACTAGTGCCAATGACGGTGTGAGAATAATGAACAACAAATGAAAGTCCTGCCGAATACCTAGTGGATTGAGTAGTAGGTCGGATTAGTCGCATCTTAAGGTAATAGGGTTCATTATTTAATATGGTTTTAAATACTAAAAGACAAATTTTATGATTAATTCGGTATTTGATAGGAAGCCAATGTAGGGAGTTCATCATCAGTGTTTCTGTCTCTCGACAGGTCCAGGTATCCAGTTTCTCCACTCCAATCGATTGCTTGCTTCTTCTTTGAGTTCCTGATATCCTTTATTCATCATCCACTCCAACATCATCTTTCTCGGTCTACCTCTCACTCTCTTTCCCTCCATTTTTCCTTCGATTATTGTTCTTAGTAGAGAGTCATGCCGGAGGACATGTCCCATCCAATTTCTCTGCCTTTTCCGGATTGTATCTATCAGGCTTCTTTCTTCCTCTATCTCCTTCATGACTTCCTCGTTTGTTTTATGCTCTGTGTATTTTACTTTTAGCATTTTCCTCCAAATCCACATTTCAAAAGCCTCTAATCGTTTTATATCTTCCTTTCTCATTGTCCACGTCTCCGCCCCATACAACGCCACACTCCATATCAATGTTTTTACCAATCTCTTTTTTAGGTTTAGTTTTAGTTTACTTTGCATCAGCTCCTTTCTCTTGTAAAAAGCTTCCTTTGCTATTGCTATACGTCTTCTTATCTCTTTATTGCATCTAGCATCAGTTGTAGGGAGTTATATGTTCAAATCTTGGAGTTTTGGATATGACTCTAACTAAGGAATTTTGTACTCTCTGGAGTTTCTGCATATTTGAGGCACCGTCTTACAATGTCTTATTGCAATTAAGGGTGAACAAATTGTCCAAGGAGAGAGAGAGAGAGAGACAGAGACAGAGAGAGAGAGAGAGAGAGAGAGAGAGAGACAGAGACAGAGACAGAGACAGAGAGACAGAGACAGAGACAGAGACAGAGAGACAGATGAGGCAGTTAGCCCAGTGCATTCATGCTTTCACTGTTCACTGGGGCGACCCTCTTCTCTTCCACCCACTTCGCTGGCCCTACACACACCAGCTATTAACACATTGAGCACTGGGGACATTAACTTACATCTTTATTTGGTACTGCAGGGTGCTGGGGGCCTCATATGATGTCCTCTGTTCAATGCATCCGAAGCCAGGGAGTTTGTATAAAGGCCGCGCCTGGCAAAGAAACTGCGCCGCAGTCAACTTGTTAAGCAAGATTTGACAGTAAATAATTCGGATCACTCATTTAGTGTATTTCTCACAGCCCTGGGCTATAAAAATACTTGATCTAAATAAAATGTCTTTTTTTGTCTTAAGAATGCTGATAAGATAGAAGATTTATTTATGTTTAAGATTTAAGTGGGAATAACTGCACGTAGATAAGATGCTACTGCAACATCAGGGCATGTGGCCTATATTCATGTGCGGCTAATCTATGAAAATATTTACATGCTACTGGATTTCTGTGGCCTGTAAACGTGGAGCGGCCTATAAGCATAATCGGCGATTTGGCATGAAAATACGGTAAGTAATCAGTCATCAGTCATGCAGTGATTCAAAACTTTATATAAACTCTATATAGTGTTCTATGCGGCGATAAAAACGGAAGCCAATATGGCCATGTTTGGTCCATAACTCCATATATACAAACAAAATGTATTAAAATCAAATGGAAAGAGATATGGCAATGAGTTAAAATTATCGATTTATGAAAATATTGATTAAAAATTTGTATCGGTCTTAGGATTTCTGGCACGCTGTACCACCGCATACCGTCACAAAAAAGCACTGCTCTTCTGCATAGCCTGTAATATATATAGCAGAAACTTTACTCTTAAAAACTCAAGAACCAAACTGCTGGCAAAAGAAACGACATAAGTGCACAATAGCTTTGCTCTATTCCGTATATTGACTGAACTGTTAATTTGAAAATTGTATTTTACAAATTTACCTGCAGGTCTGACTTGCAGGCAATGTTTGCAAATGTTGACAATTCCTTTAGTGAAGACCACACAGAATTAGCAGTTATTGCTAATTTCATTGGAACAGATATGGCTGATTTTAGGCCGTCCTGAATTCTTTCTTCTCTTCTGATAAACAAGAAATTTAAAAATGAACACAACTTTGAAGAGCTCTACACATCCGTCCCAAATTATCAACATTCTACACAAAAGTAATGGTTAAAACAGAATTAAATTTATAAGCTGTATTCTTTTCTACATCATAACACAGATTCCATAAATATCTTAACACAAATCTATAAATGTATGATCAAATTTTTTTCAAGATTACTGAATACTGATTACATTGAACAACAAATTTTAAGTTACTGCTGCTGAGCACATAAAGAATGATGTTCTTTGTATGCCTTCAGGTGCTCACTTCATATGTGAAATCAGATTTATTTGTAACATAGACAGTATTCAAGAAATTTTCAAATTTAGATTTATGGTCTAATCGCAAAAATTGCAATATCACAGCAATAACAGTCCATCATGAACCACTAGCTTCCATAATATGGAGAAAGGCCTGAAACATCTACAAGTAGTGTATACTGCAGTAATGGACTGGTATGGTGGTGAAATGTAACTCTTCAGATATTTAGGATATAAGGGTACAAGAGAATTGGGAGGAGCAGAAGATAGCTGGGTAGTCAAAGACAATGCTTAGATGGGAACCAGAAACAAAACCATTAACTGTCAAACATCAGTACTAGCTGTATTATTATGTTACATTGTATTATTATTATTATTATTATATTGTATTAGATGCCTTGTGACTTCCGGTAGTGCCATTTTGGACGCTCGCATGTGTCTGTACGTGCTTCGGAATATTGCCATTCTTGGCGGTTTTACCGACGTCCTGCGCTTATTTATTTGTGCTAATTGTGTGGATTGTCACCTAGCTGTTGTTTTCGAATCGGTCGGCGATTGTCTTTGCGTTTCTCTGTGCCGAACGAATCGGATTTTTGCCACCCTTGTCGGCGTTGTTGGCCTGCCATTTTATCTAAGCCACCAGCCCATTGACGGAGTCTACAGGCTATAATGGGCAAAGACTGTTCCGGTTGGCACGCGGAATTCCATCTTCAGTCGGTTCCCGTCAAGTTCAGCGATGGATTACTGTCTCGCAGATGACCACCCTCAAGGATTCACCACCTGATTTTCGACACGTAGAAAATTTTTTTCAGTATTCAAGCGGTCCTTCAGCATCCTTTCTGCATTTTTGCAGACTCTTCGACGGAACGTCTTCTTGCGGAAGATCGCCTTCTGAAGGGCTCACTGCCCGATTTCGACACGGCAGCAACCTCTTTTGTGTCATCCGAGCAGACTTTCCCTCAAGACTAACATCTTCCGTTCCATGATGATTTGTCAGCGTTGTTGACAGCGCCTTTGACTTTGGCCTTCACCATGCTACGGCACTGTAGAAGTTGTCCAGTACCATAACCATAACCATGACTGACCATTAGGGAGGAAAAAGGGTCTGCTCAACGTCATGTTCGAACCTTTTAGAAAAAATTAACTGTCCAACTTATAATGTATGTGTATCAATCTTGTGTTTACGCTTGTCTGTAGGAACTGCCATGTCAATGTGTGTTTATGCAAAGTAAGTAAGTAAAATCTTGTAAAATCATATAACACTTTGGAAGATGTATGGTAGTTGCTGCTTATTCGTATGTTCTTAATCTTTCTTGAAAAAGCCATGAGCGAGGAGGATTGTTGGCTGGGCAAAGGCCAGTGCATCCATGAGGCGGTGGGTTGGGTTGCTTTAGCTATGGTGGAAATGACTTTTGGAATAGGAAGGCTTTAAGTTTAGACCTAAAGGCATGATGAGATAGTGAAGGAATTAAAGGAAACCTGAAAAGACATCAAGATAAAAAAAGGTAAAAAGGTTCATCCATACTTGATTTTGAGCATTGGGCCCAGTGCTGATCTCCGGTGTCAGGGAAGCAGTGATCAGGTGGCTTACACCATTAATCTAGAGTAGCTTGCCTTGTAAACCTATTTTTCGGTGAAAGTATTGTCAAATTAGGGAAAAAATTCCTTTTTTCACCCTTTTCGGCAAAGTTGATTGATTTTTTCTCTTCTATTTTCACCCCCACCAACTTTCTATGGATTCGTTTCATCCCCCCACCAAGAAACCCTGGAACCGCCACTGTCCCCAGACCCCCTAATTGTGAGGGCTTTGCGCCTTCGACGCTCGCGCGCCTTTGACACCCTTGTATTGCCCCCAAAATGTCCCGTTTTGGCCTGAAACAAATATGGCAAGCCTAACTATCTGTCCTCAACTTTTCTGAAGGTCCTACGGCCTAGGCTTAATCTGCCAATTTCCAACTTGAGCTTTGTGTTGAAGCTCTTAGAGTGAACAGTAGTGGCTTGATTTGCTGAGTTTGCCGAGCGCAGTCATATTTTCCCTATCCATCAATCTGCATACCGGCGATTTCGCTCAACAGAAACAGTGATGACCAAAGTCCACAATGACCTCATGCATGCCATAGATGATGGCAAGGTCACCACACTCATAGTACTTGACCTCAGCTTGGCATTCAATGAGGTTGACCACGACATACTACTCCGTGTCCTGGAGGAATGATTCTGAATCAGCAGAGTTCTGCTTCGCTGGTTTTGTTATTACCGTATATACTCGCGGATAAGTCGAGAAATTTATGCCTTAAAATTCACTTTAAAACGCCAAGTCGACTTATCTGCGAGTCAATGCAATTTTCCAAAGAATTTTTGTAAAGAAACACAATTTCTAATGCATTACAGTGTCAAGTCATGTTGTGTCTATTTAAAGATGCGTCTGTCAAAAGAGGGTGGGCATCTGGCTCCTCCTTTCTCAACTGAGCACCATTAAGCAGTGATAGATTGGGCCAACCAGATTCCGTTCAGAGTATATTAGACATTGACCTTTGGCCTGTAAACAGCTTGGAAATGACTGGTTAAGGGAGGGGAGCGGCTATCTGTTTGACCGCGCGGCCGACCTTGGTCTCTGTGTGCCACAAATACTTTTGACCTGTAAACAGCTTGGAGACGTTGGGGGGGAGCGGCTGTCTATTTGACCGCGCGGCCAACCTCTGTGTACCTTTGGTCTGGAATCACATAGTTACGCTGATGACGGTCAGATATATCTTCGGATCTTCTTTATCAGAGTTCTCGGCGCCAATGGTAGCGGACGTTATAGTGTGCGTCAGGTCGTCACCAGACAGTGTCCATCGGACCCACTGCCAATGTGGCTACTGAAGGATTCTATAGATACACTAGCTCCATTCCTGACGACGCTACTATCCGTGTCCTTAGCGAGGGGCGAGTTTCCACCGTCGTGGAAACATGCTATCATCTGCCTGCATCTCAAGCGGTCAGATCTGGACCAAACCGTTGTGACCAATTTCCAGCCGGTCGCCAACCTCCCGTTTCTGTTGAAATTACTCGAGAGGATGGTGAACAGACAACTCGTTGCGCATCTGGTTCAGAACAGACTCATGCTGAGTCACCAGACAGCCTATTGAGAGGGCCATTCTACTGAAACAGCCCTCCTGAGGATCTTTAATGATATCGTCGATGCGATAGCCAGCGGAGAACTAGCCCTTCTTTGTCTTCTCGACCTCTCCGCTGCATTCGACGACACAGTCGACCACACCATTCTTACCCGTCGCCTTGAGCTCTCCTATGGGGTCAAAGGTCAAGCTCTATCCTGGCTTAGTGATTACCTCAGGGAGAGACTGCAGTCGGTCAGTTGGGAGTGTACCTTGTCTGCCTCGCATCCGGTATGCTGCGGGGTGCCTCAGGGATCAGCCCTGGGTCCACTACTCTTTGTACTCTACGTAGCAGACGTCGGTCAAATTGTGGACTCATTCGGTCTCACCTCGCATGCGTACGCCGACGACGGTCAAGTCTACTCCACCTGCCTACCTTTGGACACTGAATGACTGCGGACTCGCTTTCTGGACTGCATTTCAGGAAATCAAGCAGTGGACAGCAGCCAATCGTCTTGCACTAAACCCAGGCAAGACCAAGCTCCTTTGGATCAGTACACCAAGGAGGAATCACCTGATAAGCCGTACACTGTTCTCGATTGGCGACGTCGATATTGTCCCATCCACTGAGGCGCATCTACTAGGTGTCCTCCTGGATGACTCACTGTCGTTCATCAGTCACTTGAACAATGTAACTCGAGAGTGCTTCAGTCAATTCCGGAAGATCTGAGATATCCGTCACTATATTTCAACATCGGCAGCGATTCACCTAATACGCACTTTAATCCTTTCGCAAACAGACTACTGCAACTACTGCATCCTCCTGGGCCTTCCCGACTACACGATGGCTCGCCTACAATCAGTCCTGAACAAGTCCGCTTGGCTGATTTTTGGTGTCAGGTGGCATGACCACATGACCTTACTACTCAGGGATAAGCTCCACTGGCTCCAGATTCCGGAGCGTATCGTCTTCAAACGATGTTGGACGACTTTCCGTGCTCTTCACGACCCCACCTGCCCAGAGTACTTATTGGCCCTAGTGCGTAGACCGACGATGACCGACCGATGCCTTCAGTTGAGATCAAGTATGCAGTCCATACTGTATGTTCCCCATCTATAGACTACTGCAACAGCGTCCTCCAGGGCCTTCCCGACTACCAGCTGGCTCGCCTACAATCAATCCTGAATGCGTCCGCTGTATGTTCCTCATTTATAGACGACTGTGAAGTTCAAAGAGAGATCCGTCACTTGAGGCAATCCTGTTATGGAACTCGCTCCCAGACTCGGTGACCACTGTCACCTCCTTTGAGTCATTTGCGATAAAACTCAAGACGCACCTTTTCAATATCTTGTTCAATTGTTCCGTGTAAAGCGCTCTTGACTTTGGCCCTTGCTATGTTACTGCGCTATACAAATTGTCATAAAGAATAGAATAGAATATATTCCTCCTGCTTGCCCTCTGACACCAAGCTATTACGGGCGTGAATTACAGATTGCATATCAGCGATTACCATGTGGATGGCAGCAAATCGACTAGCCTTAAACCCTGGGAAGACGGAATTCCTATGGGTCTGCACCCCCAGAAGGCAGAATCTAATCAGTTGGGCTCCGTTTGTAGTAGGTGATGTCGCCATCGTCTCGTCACCGATGACGCGTCCCTTGGGAGTTCTCATAGACAAGATGTTGTCCTTCAAAGCCCACATTAATAGCATGATTCGCCGCTGCCATTACCAACTGCAAAGAATTAAGATGATTCAATGGTATATACCAGCGGGTACAGCAATGCACCTTGTCCGAGCACTAATACTGTCTAGGATTTATTATTGCAATAGCATATTACTTGGTCTCCCGGATCGTCAGTTAAACCGCCTACAGTCGGTGCTAAATCTATATCTGCTCGGCTGGTCTTTGGAAGCTGCTGGAGTGAGCATGTTATACCTCTGTTGACAGACCGTCTTCACTGGCTTCGAGTTCAAGTATGCATTGTCCACAAGCGTTGCTGGGTTCACATACTGAGCTCTACATGACACCTTCTGCCCTGGCTACCTAGCTACATTGGTACAAAGATCCATGGTAAATGAAAGACAATCGCAGCTATGGTCTGGTAGTCGGGTCCAGCTGCTTGTGCCGCCTCCTCCATCCAAGACTTCTAAGTTCAGCGAAAGATCGGTCACACGAGGCAATCCGGTCCTATGGAACTCTTTGCCTGATTGTGTGACTAATGCTGACTTTGTTGGGACTTTTAGAAGGAATCTAAAACACACTTATCTAACAACGGATATACTGTAAGTGACATGTGTTAAAGCTCTCTTGTCTTTAGCCTAAGCTATGTTTACGCTATATGTCAAGTCTAATTCTCCTTACTTACGCTTTATGTTGCGCTATAGAAATCATCTAATAAATAAATAATAATAATAATAATAATAATTGATTGCAACCTGACACTTCAGGGCACCACTGTTTACCTATTTACTGTTGTCAAAGATCTCGGAGTCCTGTTCTACAATGAACAGACCATGAAGCAACATGTTGGACAGTTAGCCAAGAGCTGCGTCTATCACATACGATACATCCGCCAGATCTGTCAAATTGCTGGCAAAGAAGTCGCCTCATAACTGGTCTCCGCATTTAGCCTGTTCAGGCTAGACTGCTGCAATTCCTTTCTAGCTGGCCTTCCAAAGTCTACACTGGCCATTTTGAAGCACATACAAAATGCTGCTGCACATCTAGTGATAGATAGATAAATATTTATTGGACCAAAACATGAATTACAGACAACTAGTTGTTAGTAGTGTGTTGTAAATAAAACGAAGTAGGTAAAACAAAGTGAGTGTGCTTGACCTGAAACCTAGAGACCATGTCACCACTGTGCTTCGTGACCTTCATTGGCCTTCCTGTCCAGTCACGGATACAACACAAACAATGCAACCTGATGTTTTGTGAACAGAATGGTCTTTGTCCGACCTACCTGACTGATCTGCTCCAGCCAACATCAACCAGGCTTACAACCTTCCTCTACCAGCCAACACCAGAAACCTCGATGCTGGGTTAATAGCTGCAGCAGTACACAAGAACCAGCCTTGCAGCCTGAACTGTGGACCAAAAGGTCGCGGCTGGAGTACCTCTACCCTAGGCGTTACAATAGTGGTGCCATAGAAGTTGATTGACTTCAATGTCTTGAAAAGATGAGCATTCTTTATTTTGATATTAACCCCTTTACCAGGGATTGAATTTTTGGATGCCGTCACCATACTGGATAATTATTTTTTGAAAAACGTATATCTCAGGCTATATAAGAGCTAAGAAGATCGGGTATATGCCATTGTTTAGCCTTTTTACTCCTCTTTCTAACCATCCATGCCAGACAAAGAAATTTGGGGGTAAGGACCACTCTATGGCTTAAAATAGAACCCATCCAAAAAATTTTTTTTGAAGCTCCATAGCAAAAATTTTTCAGTGGTAACCCCACTCTGGTAAGCAGCAAAGTTGTAGGGGAATGCCAGTGGAACAAAAGAAATCAATAAGTTTAGAAATCGGTCAACCTTTGATAAAGATTATTAAATTCTAACCCGAACAAGTCATTGTCACGACAGAAGTCAGCAGTGAATTTTGAGAACATTTTGTATTTTTTTTCAATTTGTTATGATTATTAGTATCTGATAATTTATAGAGCCCTATAACAAGGCATAAGCCTAAGTCAAGAGTGCTTTACAATAATGAGTTAGCAATCATACGACGTACTAAAGAAGTGTGTCTTAAGATTCTTCTTGAACTGTTCAATAGATTTCGAATTAGTGACGAAGTCTGGGAGGGAATTCCACAGAAGTGGGTTCCCTCTGGTGACTGATCTTTCACCTAGAATCGTTGCTTGCGAAGGTGGTGAGATAATTAGGGAGACCTTGTTACTGGAGCGAAGCTGTTGGCTACTGGCAGGCGTAGTGTGTCTTCGAATCAGTGTAGCCAGATAATCAGGACAGGTTTGATCATTTATAGCTCTGAACGTTATCAGACATCTCTTGTATATTATGCGTTCAGGAACTCATAACCAGTGCAATTTATCTCTTAAGTAAGGAGTGATATGATCGCACCATCTTGCACCAAAAATCAGTCTCACAGATGTATTCACAATTGACTGTAGACATCGCATGTCGTTATATCTCAGGCTATAGGCCTATAAGAGCTAAGAAGATGTGGCATACATCATTGTTTAGCCTTTTTACTCCTCTTTCTAACCATCCATGTCAAACAAAGAAATTTGGGAGTAGGGTCCACTCTACGGCCTAAAATAGAACCCCCTCCCAAAATTTCTTTAGAAGATCTGTAGCAAAAATTTTTAAGTGGTAACCCCAATTGGGTGAGCAGCAAAGTTGTAGGGGATGTCAGTGGAACAAAATAAATCAACAAGTTTGAAAATCGGTCAACATTTGGTAAATATATGGCAACTCTAACCCGAACAAGTCGTTTTCTCAAAGCGATTTCCTACACAGGGCAGCCCAGGGTTTGACTTCTCGGTCCAAAGACTATCTATTTCGTTGCAAGTAGGACCAAATTAGCTAAAAACAGGTGTCACCTAGTGAATGGATAGATACTAAAGCGATTTATAGCATAAGAGGAGTCTGACTCGTGGTGCACGACCTAGGAAACACTATGAAACTACGTGACTTGTCACGCCCGGTTAAGGAGTTAAAAGTCAAGATCAATTAATTAAATCACAAACTAATTTATAAATAGCTTACTCACTTTGCTTCCTCAACAGCATTATTCTTTGGCAGCTTTGCAGCAGTCTGTAAAGCATAAAACCAATATATCTTTTTATCTTGTTCGGTAACTGTCTAGCTATGAAATGATTGCAGATATGTACATAATCACTCTAAAAGTTCTTAAATATTGATTATCTAGAGGAATGCATATGCGAGATCACACGCTGGGCTGCTGCCAATTGGCTGGCCCTGAACCCTAAGAAGACTGAGCTGATCTGGTTCAGTACTCCGAGGAGGAAACCTCTGATCGCTCGCACCGAGCTTCACCTTGAAGAAGCCGACATTCAACCATCAAAACAGAGGTGCATCTGCTTGGAGTTCTTATCGATGAAACGCTGTCGTTCACTGGACATGTCGATAACGTGACCCGTGCGTGCTTCCGGCAACTTTGAACGATTAGAGAGGTCTGTCGGTATATTTCAACTGCAGCGGCCATACAACTGGTTCGCGCCTTTGTTGTATCGCGGATCGACTACTGCAACGGGTTACTTCTGGGCCTTCCCGACCATCAGCTCACCAGGCACAGTCAATCCTCAACACTCCAGCTCATTTGATCTTCAGGGTGCACTGGCGCGACCACGTGACTTCTCTACTTCGGGACAAACTACATTGGCTTCGGGTCCCAGAGCATATTGTGTTCAAGCGCTGTTCATTGACGTTCCGGGTTCTACACGATCCATTCTGCCCAGAATACCTCGTGACGCTCGTTCGAAGGCCGGTGTTGACAGTGTTGTAATAAATACTTCACTGAAGTATTGAAATACTTTCATAAATACTTGGTTCTCAGGTAGTATTTAAATAGTATTTAAATACCCAAATACCAAGTTGATTTCTAACTAGTGTATCATTTATATTCATGCACGAGAAGCACTGTGTCGAGCGATCGATGGCTTCACCTTTGTTCCAGTAGGCGAATCCAACTGTACGTTCCACCTCCGTCGAAGACTGTCAAGTTCGGAGAACGTTCATTCTCGCATGGAAATCCCCTCTGGAATTCCTTGCCGGACAGTGTGTCGTCCATCACTTCCTTTGGAGAGTTTGCGAGCAAACTAAAGACGTATTTATTCAACTTCTCGTTTCCACATTCCATGTAAAGCACCCTTGACTTTGGCCCATGCTATGTTACAGTGCTATATAAATTGTCATGACAATAACAATATCTATACAGTGACATGTGCAGTCAGAATTTTTTAAACTAGTGCCTGAGAAATGAAATTGTTACAAAATGTGGCCATTCGCGAGAAAAGTTTATGGGCAACTGCTATAGACTATTGGTACATCCACAACTAGCTGCAAACATTCTTTAGTCCATATTCATTCTAATACTGGCGGTCCAACAAATGTTTGAAATCGGTCTTCATAATTTCTCAATACTGAGATTTCAAGGTTCCTTTGAATTTGCTCCTCACCTCACACTTTCTTACCAACAGACTTCAAATTAAAAGGAATTAAACTTGCATATAGTATAAGTATATAAGGCCACTGGTCAAAATGGTATACGACAAAATGGTACAAATGATAGGCACAGACAAGAAGAACTGGTATAGGATAAATTAGGTGATAGCCCTTCATCCTCTCCCTCCCTTTTAAATGGGTCAAAGGTCAAGCAGCGATATATTGGTCGGAGTTGTTAATTTGCCTTGATGTGGTGGTTCACTGCTAAACTAGTTTTAGGGCTCATCCATATAGTACGTATGCAAAAAGGCATATTTTCTTCAACTCCCACTTTCCCCCATTTGCACAGCATACATAGGCAAAATTTCCTATATTTGACCCCACCCACTCAGTGCATACATACTATATGGATGGACCTTTATTGAGTAGATGGATATTGTTAATTATTTTCTCTGTTGTACGTATGATTTTTGCAAAAAATCATACAATTTAAGGGGGAGGGAATGTTTTGAGACGTCCTCTCTGTCTGTGATTACTATCTTACTTACCGCATGGTTGTAGGAAGTAATTAATTTAGTGGGCATTGTAGTCTTTCGGTTTGAGGAGCCCAGCTAATGGCTGCCTATGAGTTTTGTTTCAATAAATTATCAAAATAATCTTGTGTTTATCTCGTTTCGCAACATTATCGATCGCCACCCCACAACATTATCCACCGACATTTTAGCAAGAAAAACGTTTGTGATTTTGACTCTTCTTGAATTAATTCCTTTGAAAATATCACACATTGCTCAATAAATTTAAATGAGTAATATTTTTGATTGAATCGACAAAACAGCTCATAAACCATTAATTTAAAAACTACTAAAATTAGTTGTTATTAAACCAAGACATAATAATATATCCTGTTTGAAACATTTAAAGGTCCAAATTAAGTGCAATTGCTCTTACATAACGTAAGCATAATTTTGAATAGCTTTCAATATTTTTTTCAGTTGAATATATCGGATATCTCCAGTGATGGTCCCTTTGGGATGGGTAAAGGTGAATGTCGAAATATTACACCATTTTGTCTGCGCCATTTTGTCGGGGTGATAGTATATACACTGTGAGCCAATAAATCCCGTACCCTTTTTATTTTGGCTATAACTTTGTAAAATTTTGATCAAACTTGAAACTCAATAGGAATGTAGCTGAAAACACCCCAACACACCTATTTTCAGGCTGTTTGCAACATAAACATATTTTATTTGTTGCAACTGTATGTCATGAAATAAAGCACATCATAATTATTCATTTGCATAGTGTTTCTTCAGGCACTTCAAATGTAGATCATTGTGAATAATGCTCCGGATACAATTATCTACAGTGGCACCACCAGTAAACCCACAAAATGACTGAATTTATGCTCCAACTTCAATTACAGTCAAGAAAAATGACATTACAGATGAGAGATTGCTTCACACATGCCCAACAGTCAGAAAGCAAGCAATGGTTTCCATTGTTGTACCCAAACTGGGCTGCATCAGTCTCATCTTCATTGAGCCGGATATCAAGGTGAACGACATCTGCTGCCACGATGTGCTGCTGCAGGAGATGCTTCCTGCCATCCTCTCACTATGACTTTTCCGTCTTTACACATTTGCCTCTAACAGTATAATCATCTTTATTCGTGACAAGCACAGCATACAAAAGTAGTACACAACCAGTAGTACACAACCAAGGAAAACACAAATCAACTGAACAAAACTAAATAAAAAATAAAATAAAATAAACCTAATAATAAACAAATAAACTAAGCACAAACTTTACACAGTACAGCCTCTGCCCTCAGACAAATTCTAGTAATGCACTGAGCAAAGTACAGTGGCTTCTTCTCATATCTATTAACAAAGGATGCTTGGTGCTTTTCTACAATAGCATGCATACTATCCAAACCCGTCAGGATTCTGATACACTCAACATTATCTGCCTCACATGTTTTAAAAATTTTGCACACAACTTCTTGAATCAGTCTGTCAAGAGCATTAAGATTACTTTTGTTTGGACATGTGGTTTCCATGCTATACAATACAATAGGTAGACAATAGCTCTTTACCAGGTTAACCAATTCAGAAGCGGCAGCTCTGCTGCGACTATACAAGCAATTAAACGTACGAAAAAATTTTAATTTAACTTCCGAAGTATGGTCACTGCTACCAAATTTATAAGTCTATGTAAATGAATAATTACGATGTGCTTTGTTTTGCGACATACAGTTGCTACAAATAAAACATGTTGAAAACAACCTGAACACAGGTGTGTTGGGGGTTCTTTCAGCTACATTCCTACAGAGTTTTATAAAAATTTGTCATAATTTGACAAAGTTATAGGGGCTGTACATTAATCACCTCAACAATTTAGAGGGGGGTGGGGGTTTGAAAAAGTTTGACAGTTGTTGACAGGGGGAGGAGGGTCAAGAGAAGTTGACGTCAACAATTTCACTTTTTACAAATAATCAAAAACTAGGAAATTTCATGGAATACTACTTATTATAATGGAAAAAAGCATGGCAAAAAGGTCATAACCATCACATTTTGACACTTGACGAGCAAAAAAGGGAAAAAATGGTCATCATCGCAAAAATATTAACCTTGTTATTGGGACCTGTCATTGATCTGGGGGGGGGGTCAAAAGTTTTTGAAGTAATTATGGGGGGGGTAACTGAAAGTTGACAGTTGTTGACAAGGGGTCAAAAATTGCCCAAAAATTGTTGACATAATTAATGGACAGCCCCATAGCCAAAATTTAAAAAAAAAATAAAAAGGGTGCAGGATTTATTGGGTAACATGGAAGCATAGAGCTAGCATAAGCCATTAGCGTTATAGTGAGTAAAACTAACATCAAGTATAGCCAAAGCAAATATTCAAGCCAAGCACAGAAATCATGTATTTACGAAAGCTCACAATCATCTTACATCATGTACATAGAAGAAGGGTCTGTAGGATATGCAATTTAATTATGATAATTTGAAAACAACAAAAGCATTACTCAATATATCACACACATTGAAATTTAAATGTTGATATCTAGTGTAGAGAAATTGCTACATTGCATTGATAGCTAGCTGTTAGCAGGGTTTAATCTAGGCCATTTCTGGGGGAAAAATTGCCCTTCCCCCTGTAAATTTCAATTTCCCCCCCGGAAATTTTGGCATACTACATCATCTAACAACAACCACGTAGCTGACTTCCCTCCGGCTTTGTCAGCTTCCCCCCAGAGTTCAGAGTCTAGATTAAACACTGGCTGTTAGATTGATAGCATTGTAGTGTCACATTAGTGAATAGTTAATTGACTGATGGGTGCTTGTAGTATTGCGATTGTTAGTTACTTACACCAGATTATTTGACGTGCTGCATAAATTAGAAAACTGTAACTGCTTTTAAGTTGTTTTGTAAAGCAATTGTTTCAATTAATGGAAACAGTGGCGCTCTTCAAAGAGATTCTAAATTTGCTGCATCGGGCGGTGAGGAAACCTTGAAACTTGTGACTGCATTCTCTGATTGGCCTTTGCAATTATGTCTTGAATCCCGCACAGTGATTGGTTTAAGGCTTTAAACTAAAACCTCTTTACGTCACAGGTTGGTTGGTGCCTATCCCCTTACTTGTCCCGATTGGTAGAGGGCCTCAGGCAGAATCTCCCTTAGCCAATAGTTCACATGTATGTAAGCAGCAATCTCAACACATTTACTTACCGGTAATCTATAACAGTTTGACTCAGAAATCGCATTAGTTGCAGATCTGAGAGCTAGATTGCCTGGGTTTGTTGAAGATAGTAGATTGTTGTTGTCAGAGAGAGGCCATGTAAGATCTTCAGTTACGTACATTCATGCAAGACTGTAATTAGTTACATTGAATTGTGTATTACTTGTGTTAATTTGTAAATCTTAACTGAATATACTAGGAGCCTGTTTGCTCTGTTGAAGGAATTCAGTGTAGTGATACCGTAAGACCAGTGGCATTATCAGCAGCAAGACCAGTTGTATAATACCGTAATAAAAACCTGTTGAAGATAGCACTTCAGGAATTTGACATCTGAGTTTGAAGTCTGTAATACCATGTACTGTCTGTCTTTTTGCTTGTTGCAATTTTACAAGTAATATTGCGTCGGATCCTTGTTCATTCGCTACAGCTAAGTTTTTCCGTACTTTAACAGAAATGGTACTTTAACAGAAGGCTCGGTGCTTGGTCCCCTGCTGTACAGACTCTATACTGCTGACCTGCTGACTCTTTAATTAGCTCATTTGGCTTCACTGTGCACCTCTATGCTGATGACATTCAAATTTACCGACATTGCCCTCACTCTTCTCATACTGAGCTCATTCAATCAGTAGACAATGTAATTCCAACTCTTCGAGATTGGATGTTTTCCAATAGACTTCGACCGAACCCTAACAAAACTCAACTTATCTGGCTTGGTACTAAACATCTGCACTAAAAAATTGATTATGACTTACTGAACTCTCTCTTTCCTAATCTATCTTTCTCAAATTGTATCAAAAACCTTGGTATTTACTTTGACAGTAACTTGACCTTCAAAGAGCACTTTGCTAGACTCTCTCGATCCTGCTTTTACCAACTTAGGCAAATTAGGGTTATTCGTTCTTCACTTTCTTTACCTGCAGCCAAATCTCTGGTTCATGCTTTTATGGCTAGTAGGTTAGACTATTGCAATTCTCTTGATCTTGGCCTGCCTAAAAGCCTGCTCTCCACTCTGCAATCTGTCCTAAATGCTGCAGCTCGTCTTGTGGCTAAAGCTCCTCGCTACTCTAGCATCTCAGATTTCATGCTTAACACCCTCCACTGGCTTCCAATATCTGACTGCATTAAATTCAAACAAGTAATTATTGTTTCTGCAGCACTTTGAGGTCAGGCACTGTCTTACCACATACTGAGCTTTTCGAATCACCCTCTTCCACTGCTCATTGTCTGCTCCGCTCCACTGATCAGAAGAATGTTTATGTCCCCAGATCATGCACTGCTCTTACTCAGCGTTGGGCTTTTGCAGT
Organism: Metaphire vulgaris; assembly: GCA_018105865.1. Taxonomy (NCBI): domain Eukaryota; kingdom Metazoa; phylum Annelida; class Clitellata; order Crassiclitellata; family Megascolecidae; genus Metaphire; species Metaphire vulgaris. Next base: position 4,690,665 of record CM030857.1, read on the forward strand.
GACTGGGCCATCCCTCTGGAATGTCTTGAACCCATCCATTCGGGAATCACTTCTTACTCCCTCGCCCTGCTCAGTGTGTAAGCTAAAGTCTCACTACTTTACCCTGCGACTCCAATGCCAGGAGCGCCTCTGAATAGAAATAGAAGAGGCGCTATACAAATGCCACATTACTTTACATAGTAGTGCCAAACAGTAATTCTTTCGAGTTGGACCAGACGATGAATCTCGTGCCTTAGCCATTGTCATCTTGGTAGTTACAGAAGAGGTTATCCTGGTTAATTTGTGACTCTGCAATCTACTAGCAACAGAAGGTATTATTGGAGCTATTTAAGTATTACGGCTCAGCATCGGACAAGGAGAACATACAATTAGCCGCAAGTGTAGTGTCCATGTAAGACTAATGTTTTCGTTACACTAGCTTTTCTGCTTAGAAACAACATATTCTTTCCCAGAAATTATAATAACAAGCTAACTAAAAAATCCCCCCTTAGCTATGCAAAGGCATAGCTAAGGGGGGATTTTTGGGGTTAAAAGCCCCTTGGATACCATTGAAAATTTTTTTTAAATGTTTCCACACATCTTTTATTTTCGGACATGGTTTTGGGGGTCAAAACCCCCCTTGGCTGCCGACACAAAATAATATCTAAGCGCTACAGAATGTAACGGTGTAACCTTTTTTGCTTGTCAGCATTGCTTGAAAGGAAAAAGTATAAGAGGAAAGATGAGGATGACCTTTTTTGCTTGCCAAGAATTTTCAAAGTTGGTTATGATCAAAATCAAACCCCCCTTCTGGAAATCCTGGCTATGCCACTGGCTATCTGACACAATGCAATTTTAGGGCACACTATACATTGCTGTATGATATGATATTGGTTTTATGATATATGATATTGATATATATATATATATATATATATATATGTATTGCTATTTCGATCCAGACTCAAAATGTACCTGTTCTCTATTGCCTATCTGCCATTACTGGGACTGGAAAATCGGACTGACTTATTGGATTCGACAATGGGGATTACAATTCAAACCAAGGAGAAACCATTAACTAATGTCAAGAACGTTATTAAAATGGCACTATAGAAGTTCAGTGATGATGATGATGACGTATAATTGAAGTTCAGAGTTGATGATAGCACATACACGCTTTCAATTTTGCACATACACGCTTTAAATTTTCATTTATTTATCCGAGACTACTTTTCTAGTACAGTAACATAGCAAAGGTGAAAGTGAAAGGTGCTGCTGACAACATTGACATATCAATGTGGAACAGAACAGTGCTTCTCAAACTTTCTGATGCTGCGGACACAGTAAATGTTTTGGTTAAATTACTGCAGCCCAATAACGTTTCAGGTTGCTATGGCTACGGTTTTAGTAACCGATTGCTGATACAAAAGTGTTTTTAAGAAAGTAATTAAATTTAAAAATAAATTTGTTTAAAGCTGCATTTAGGCATTAAAATCAAATCTGTAGATATAACACTACCAGTTCTTCTTCTACCAGTAATTGATATTTAATGTGACCAGCAGCATGCTTTTCCATACATTTTTCATTTTTGGACGCGATTTTGGGGGTCAAAAGCCGCCCTTGTCTGGCTGCCGATTGAAAAATTTCTAAGTGCTATAGAAAATTAGAAAATAGAAAGAATATGAAGGTGACGACCTTTTTTATTTTTATTTTTTATTTTTTGCTTGTCAGCTCTTAAAAAGAAAAAATAACAAAAATTACCAAAGTTTGGTCACGATCGAAACCAAAACCCCCCTTCCCGAAATCCTGGCTACGCCACTGGTGAAAAGTGAACCTGTTTCTGATTGACCAGTTTATATACTTTTGGTTTAATTGTAGACAATGCTATTTGAAATAAAGAACAAATTTAGAAAATGTTCCTATGTTTTGTTTTAATTACACTCATTGCTTAAAAGCCAGTGCCGATCAAATAAGTGAATAAAAATTGAAGAACTTTCAAAATGTCAGATAGGCCTAATTCAGAATTTTCAGAGCAAACTTTAATCCAGTATACACCCAGAGATGCTGAAGTTTCAAATCACTTTCAAGCCCTCATCAGCCATCTGAAGCAACTTGTCTTTAAGATTAACATTTAGCTGGTCTTTCAGAGGTACAAATGGGTTTTTAATCCACCCCTGTCCTTTTTGTATAATTTTCTTTTTGGAAATAGAATTCAAAACATTCTTTCAAAGTGATGCCAAATTACATTTCCTAATATATATTATCAAGTTCTTCTCTTTCATTGTTAGTGGTTGTCACCAAATTAGGAAACATGATGAAGCTGTCTTTGATGCGCTGTTTCTGATGCTTTTAATTTTCAAAATAGCGCAGAGTCACTCAATATACTTACTGTCTTCTCTAAATTACATTACATTTATTACTCTACATCATTCAGTTAAACTTTTATGCACATTTTTCAGGTTTTAATTCACAATGTTTAGTCCATCTAGTTTCTGTTTAACTATTTCAAATTTCAAAATAAATTTCCTTCATATGCGCAACCGAGTAACTAAACCTCAATGGCCCAGCACTGGGTCGCGACCCACAGGTTGAGTAGCACTGGAACAGAAGATTTCAGTTTTAAAAATCCGATCAGGTGGGTACAAAGTTCGCTGCCACAATGACATACATCAGTAAGCATGTGAAAAGACACCCCTGACAAGGTTGTCTTCGTCTATTTTTACAACATTGATGAGCAATGAGGCACAGAAGAATAGATGTTGAAGGTCCAGATGGATAGTGAAATGTATGGCAGAATCAGAGGGCGAATTCCTGCAGGCGCAGCCTTTTCCATAGAGCTACACATAAGGATCAGAATGGCCATCACCCAATGTAATGTGGATAGAGATTCAATAGAAAATGCAAACAAAAAACATGGTGGCAAGCAAAACATGATGGTAGACCAATGATGTCAACACCGAATGACTTTAAGACTTCAGATCAGCATGGAGACAGGCACCAACTCTTCGAAAATGATGAATAGATGACAATATCGATGCTTACTGCTTAGCGCAAAAATCAAGTACAATGCATCTGTAAAACTGCCAAGAATGGTGAGGTGATAATTAATCTGAGGCACATGCAATCAATTGCAAATGGTGCTACCAGAATATATGCACAAGTTTCCATTCATTAATGACTCAGCTTGAAAAATTAAAATCTTAACATATCATGAAGAACATGATAACTTTCTGAACAAATATACAGCCTTACTGCATTATGTCACCCAAATCGGTCTGGGGATCTATTTTGGTGAGGGGCGAGGGTGGCAACATAACGAGGGCAAGTCAATTAACAGTGGTTCTCACACAGGGCAGTCCCTACTGAACCACTTTAAACCTTGTTATATTATTATTATATTATATATTATATTAATTGAGTAATCCCTTCATCTCTTTCTTTCCTTCTCCCCTGCCCATTCTCTCTTAGGTGAGCACCCATTAGAGCCGACGGCCGGCCGTTAAGCAATTGCACAGATTGTACCTCTCTTTTTCCCCCCTCCATTCGTCTCTGTTTCTCTCTCTTCATCTCTCCTCTGCCTCTTGCCCTTTCTCTCTGATGTGAGCCCCTATTAAAGCTGACCGGTAATCAATTGCACAGATGGGACCTCTCTTTCTCTCCCTCTCTTAGTCTCTGTCTCTCTTTATGGCTCTCTACTGTCTCTTGTCCTATTCCTCTTATGTGATCCCCCCATTAGTTACGGGCAATCAATTGACTCTGTGAAACTCCCGACACTCAACCATACAGGCATAAGGCGATGGTATGGACAGATTTCCTCCATTTATTCGTACCCATTGGCGAACGAGTGTGGAAAGATTGCATAGGTGGAAACACATTTGTCTCATTTCAGGCATGGTGAAGGCGACAAACGGGGGCAACACAAAGATGGAAATTACATGTATGAAAATCTGTTCTGGGCCTTTCATTGGCAAGAGGCAAGTTTGGCAAGAAAATGAGGGGCGAGCAGGGCCATATTAAGGTGGGGCTGAGAGGGCTGTAGCTCCCCAGCCCATCATGAAAATAGGCCCACTGATTTTCGAGATAAACTTTTTTTTACTTGTCAGCACGATTTGGAAGGGAGGTAACTGGTTTTTTTGCTTGTCAGAGATTTTCAGTATGGGCGACGGCCTTTTTTTTCCTCAGCCCCCGGCCCACTCGGACCTTAATCCGGCCCTGGGGCGAGATAATGCGGGAAGACTGTACACCACTCTACATAGCTAGCCCATTCGCCAAATAAGGTAAATTTCAACCTAATATTATCCAGAAAATCTATTCCAAAGTTAAAATTCCTGTTATATACTGCAAAATCTTGAGTAAAATGCATACAGGAGTAATAATGCACACGGCTTTCTGGGGTGCAGATAAAAAGGTAAAAATCGATTTTCATGAATATAATACGCACCCTTAAATCTCTACACTAGGTAATGTTTTACTTAACCACCAGTAAGCTTAATTATTGCTGACAGAACTGTAAATGTTGTAAATGTGAAGAGGTTGACTGATAGAAGTTCCTGAGCCTGTGTTTGTATCATACTAAACAGAGATTCCATTGCTAGACTGTAATTAATTATAAGCAGAGCTGGGTTTCAGTGACATCTGGCTTTGTTTAACTGAGCTAGTTGCCAGCAATAAAGCCATTAATACTGCTTGCATTGTGGGACCAAATTGTCATCTCCCTCACCTCTCTATCTCTCTCCCTCTCCCTCTAACAGCAGACACTTTGTACCAACGATAATCTAAGCCGTCAATAAAGTAATTAATATGGTTTCACTTCATTGTCCCCTCTCCCTTTCTCCTTACAAATTGTCTCTTTCCATTTCTCTCCCTATCCTTTATTAATGCCACTGCTTTGCCATTCAAATGATAGGCTAAAAGCTAAGTGGCAATAAAATTAAGTCTTGGTGAAAATGAGGAAAAATTTATCTAATTTTGGTGTTGTATGAATATAATATGCACCCCTAACTTTATTGAAAATTCTGAGTTAGAAAAGTGTGCACTATACTCAAGCTTTTATGGTATTTGTATTTTTAAAAAATGACTTATGACTTATGTTTGCTACTTCAAATTAATTGGCCTATCCTAGGATAAAATTAATTTGAAGAAACAATACGTCTTTTTTATACATATTTCTGAAAAATTTTGCAATCATATCCAAGAATCGGTTGGTTGATGATGCAGGTATTTGTATATCAGTGATGTCATTATTGACTAGCTACTGTCTAGCTTCCTTCACAGCTGAAAAGAGAGGTTAACTACATAAGCCCTCTCATATCAGTCTAATCTCTCTCGTATAATGCTCTCACTCCACCTCCAAGTGGTGCCAACTGGTAACATGGGTCCTGCAACCTATGACAGAAACTGTATGCAGCCAATTCAGGAGTACTTGGCCGTCTCATGGGGACACCTATTGCCAACTCATGGACAGCAACAAGATATTAGAGACTTCAGTGGAAGAGACATCATAGCACATCCAATGGTGGTGTCACACTGCAGTGTGGAGCAACCCCATGCAAATTTATGGGCCAGGTCAGCACCATTATGCTTTCCATCTTCTCTGACAAAAGTAAATGAAATCCAGAAGGTCATCTCTTGAGCAGCAACATGAGATTAGTGATTTTAGCAGAAGAAGTGCCACACTACACTCATCAAATTTAAGGCAGCATTCGACTCTGTCAACCGTACCACATTGTGGAAGGCCATGAGGAGGATTTGTGTCCCTGACCCCTAATATGACCTAATCAAAGAACAGCACAATGGCACCCATGCTCGCCTGACCTTTTTGAGACATCCAGTTTATAACAGGGTTGCATATTAGCACCTGCATTATTCTATTGTGCCATGGACTACATAGTTTCCAAGTTTGATCAAGCCTTAACTTCCAATGCCCATAAATTATTGTCTTGAATGCTTGAAGATACAGACGACAATCGCCCCTCCCCTCCGGCCAGCCACTGTGAGCGTTGCAGGGCATCTGGTAGAGGTAGTTGAATCCTTTACCTACCTAGGATCCCAGATGGACAGCACAGGGGGCAGCGCACAAGAGATCAACAGACGCATAGCAATAGCTCGCGAATGCTTCCAGGCCATGAACAGGAACTTCTGGTGATCCAGTTTACAAATTCACACTAAAGTTCGGCTGTATGGAGTGTATATCTTGCCAATACTCCTATGGCGCAGAGACGTGGACGCTGACAGTTGCGTTATCCAGAAAGCTGGAGGCGTTCCATCTATGGTGCCTCTGGAGCATTCTGAAGATCTCTTACCTGTCACACACCACAAACAAAACAGTCCACTGATGCGCAGGGGAGAGTCAAATAACGCTGAGGATCCGGAACTGTCGCCTGAAACTCTTCGGCCATGTTGATCGAGCCAATCCATCTCAAGACCATGCACGTGCTCTTCGGACCATTATACAGGGTCGACCCAAGGCCTGGAAGCGCCTAGTGGGACGACCCAAACTTACTTGGGTTAAATCCATTGAGACAGAGCTAACATCGCAGAACTCCGGCTTATTCTCGGGATGGAAACTTGCTCAAAACAGAGAGAGTTAGCGCCAGTTCGTGGAAACAGCTACGCTCCAAAATGTTACGCTCCAAAGTCATTTTAGCATGGCATTAGCATGCTAATGATGATGATGATGATGGATGCTTGAATCAGTACAAATCTGGATGACTGTAATTAATCAACTACTTCTCACTCCATCTAGAACAGAATTTCTACTGCTGGGAACATGAGCGCAATTCTACAAATTTAATACTCAGTTTTCATTCTGTTTTGGAAAATCTGACATTCAAATATCTGTGTCCATGAGAAACTTCTGCTCTGAAAACTAAAATTTTGCTCACTTTCATACACAAGCTTGATGCTTGATGTCTGGATGCTTGTATGTTGTCATGTCAACAGTTGTCTTTGCCTTATATGATTAATACAATCTTTTTAAAATATCTTGCTGCAAGTTCAATGCTGATTCTACCTAAAGGGCAGAAAATGTTGATAAAAAGTAATGCAATATCGCACATATATCACCTAAGGCCAAACAAAAGAAGTAGATGATTCTACCACAATCTACCAAACATATGGCTGGTATTAAATATTCTAAATTGAACTGATTTTTATGTAACTTATTTTATAGTTCCATCATTTTATTCACCAACTCAATCAATGATAGAGAAGCTATACTTAACATATAAACTATGAAATTATATTTTCATTTTGAATTTTAAAATGAACCAAAATTCCTTAGAGTAAAGTGCAAATGCTAGAGTTTACCAACAACTGACATAAAAATAAAGAAAGCATTACTGCGTAAAAATGATAATGAATATCGAGTCAATCATTCATCATCAGTAGCACAGAAGCATGAATATGAAACTATCACACATACGTGTCATTGTCATGATGCTATTTGAATTTAACGAAGTTCTAGAAAATAAATAAATTAATTCAATTTTAAACCTAAAAACAAACACATCTGTAATTGAGACTAAACAAACATATAACTTATATCATCATTTTATGAGATGTCAATTGTGAAACCTAGAGAGAGAAAAGCATCAGTTTGAAAAACTAATAAATATCACATCCCAAAAATTACAAAGGTGTAATATCACTTTTCTGCAAATTTGAAAATAATATAATTGTTATGATCATTAGAAATCCTCACAAAATGCTTGCATTTTTGACGTACAAGAATTGCATTGGTTGCCAAATACGGTATCTTATGGGATTCACAAAACCTTTGGATTTTGCATTGCATTGATCTAAGGTATGTCAGATGTAATAGGGCACTCAAAATGCTCAGAATGAAATTATGACTAAATCAAAGAAGATACTTCTTCTTGAAGCTACTTTGAAAGAATTTTATCAGGAATAAGCAGCTGTGTTACAAAAAGAAAGGTGAATACAAAAAGAAAGGTGAAGCAAAGTTAGTAATAAGAATTTTTGAAGCCCTTGGCAGACCACCAGGAATGTATATTCAACCCTCTGTTCCATTGGGGGTGGGAAGATAGATGAGTGGTAATATCACTGGGCAGGCACGCCGACGACACGGGTTCAATCCCGTAGGAGCCCCTAAGGTCGACTCAGCCTTAATCGCTAGAGGGCGGTAGTAACATCAAAAATGAGTAGCAATGGCAACATTGCAATAGTAACCATAGGTTCGGCGGAAGAGACTGGCCACCGTCCGCCGATGTATGGCTTAGCCACCTATGGGCTGCTGGCTACTAAATACGGGGATCAGCACCGGACCCTACGGGCGTGAGCCTACGGGTGAAAACCTTTACTTTAATTTACTGTTCCATTAGAATTAACAAGATAAACATCAAATGTCAACTTTGCTTCAAGTGCTCTTTTACCAATGAAATCAAATCATCAATCAAAGTAGTACTAATGCCAAGCCTTCCAGCAAGATGCATCCTTAATCAACAAACAAATGTCTTGATAATGCATTAAAAAACAACCACAAACAGAGTTAGAACAGTTGTCAGAACTATAAACATCAACAACACCTTTACCTGCAACAATTTGCTTTCTATTGACACAATGCAGCATTTGTGCTCATTATGCTTTATTTGTGTAAATATACACAAATTAAGTATTTTACTGCTATAAACCCCGTTAGGGAAGCCGGTGATATCTCTAGTGTGCGAAATTGCGAGGCAGGGCAGAAGCCCACAGTTTCTTGGGTAAACATTGGAAGAAATGAAGTCATGAAGTCGTCAATTTTTGCCAATTGCTCTTTGTGAAGACCAAGACTTGTTGGGGACTTTGTGATATAGATATCTAATACCCAGGAGCAGATGATGACACAGAACACAAACAATGAAAGTGACAATTAGGTTTAAATTCATAAGAAAGAAAAAGAATGCACACTAACAATTAGAGATTAGAGCAGCTAAAACAGAAGAAACAGCTATTTGCAGAAACCGTGCATAAACAGCAAATTTGCAGCATGTCATGACCAATGAAAGATGGAGCACATAGAAAGATACCATATTAATGAGTGCAAAGAAATAACTAGGACTCAAGAACAATAATATAAAATCAAGCCAGAAACCATGGGTTACAACAAAGGTGATAGAAAAGATGGATGAAAGAGAGTGGAAAAGACAGAATATAGAAGAAGCAAAAAAGGAGTACAAAAGGCTAAGCAATGAACTATGATGAGAAAACAACAAAGCAAATAAAAATTGTGGACAGAGCAATGCACAGAAATAGAGAAACTGCAACACCAGATAAACATGATAAAATGTATGCAATGTTAAAATCACTAAATAGGAAAAGAAGGAGGGCAAGCACGGCGATTAAAGACAAGAACGGAGTAAGAAAAAGATAGAAGGACATTGAGCCAGAGATCCTGGAAGAAGATGTCATTGCAGCAATCAGAAACCTAAAGAACAACAAGGTTGAACAATACAGGTTCAAGAAAGGAAAAGGTACAAGAGATGCAATCAGAATCCTCCGAACACTGGGAGAAAGAAAGAAGCAAAGAAAAGGGCCTTGAAATCTACATCTGTTTAGTGGACTATGAAAAATTGTTTGATTGAATGAACTGGACAAAACTGATGAGAGCATTCAGAAGAAATGGAATAGGCAGCTGAGAAAAAAAAACTTGTAGAAGCCTCTACATGAACCAGTGAATAGACGTCCAAGTCAATAAGCATCTGAGTTAATGGAAAGAACTCAGAGCCAGGAAGAGAAGTAAGACAAGATTGCTCTTCAAAATCTACACAGAAGAACTTATAAGATAAGCTTTTGAAAACAAAGAAGATGGAGTACCGTATTTTCACGCCAAATTGCCGCTTACGTTTATAGACCACTCCACGTCTACAGGCCGCAGAAATCCAGTGGCATGTAAATATTTTCATAGATAAGCCGCACACAAATATAGGCCATGTGCCCTGATGTTGCAGTATCATTATATATACACACGTGCTGACGGTAGTTATTCCCAACAGAGAAAAAGGGAGACGGGGAGGGAGAGAGAGAGAGAGACGGGGATGGCGAGAGAGACGGAGAGAGACGGAGGGAAGGAGAGAGATAGAGATGGAGAGAGAGACAGAGAGAAAGAGAGGGAGAGAGACAGAGAGAGAATGAGACGGAGGGAGGGAGACGGAGAGTTATTAAACATAAGACGGAGAGAGTTATTAAACATAAATAAATCTTCTATCTTATCAGCATTCATAAGACAAAATAATAAATTTAATTTAGGTGAAGTATTTTTATAGCCCAGGGCATGAGAAATATGTTAAATGAATGATCCAAATTATTTACTGTCTAATCTCGTTTAATAGCTGGATTAATTTGGTCTACATTAGTATGCGCACCAGTAGTTTGCACACCTGGGAGTTTGCACACTAGGAATTTGCGCACCAGGGGCGTACCAGGGTTAGGATTAGAGTTAGGGTTAAAGTTAACACTCAACCTAACCCTAAACCTAACCCTAACCCTTACCCTAACCCTGGTGTGCAAATTCCAAGTGCGCAAACTCCCAGGTGCGCAAACTACTGGTGCGCATACTATGCTACACCATTAATTTAACGGTCAGAGAGGCCGGTTCACAACCTTCCCTCAATCTCTCTCTCTCTCTTTCTCTCTTTCTCTCTCTCTCTGTCTCTCTCTCTCTCTCTCTCTCTCTGCCCTCCCTCCCTCTGCCGTCTTGAGCACTGCCAATTATATATTTAATAAGCGTGGGAAAATACTCATGACCATTTGTTTTACTGTGAGAAAGTAATTGTTTTCGAATCTAATGTTTGTGTCAATAAACTAGTCTTCAATCTGAGCGCTTTTTTAATTGTTACGTAGGCTATTTATAAGGGATGGACCCTTCCCGAAATATACTCGTGGATAAATCGAAAACTTTATGCCTTAAAATTCGCTTTGAAACACCGAGTCAATGCAATTCTCCTAAGAATTTTTAAAAAAAGAAACTCATTGCTTAATGCATTACAACGTTTAGCACACTGTCTATTTTAAGATGCGTCCGTCAGAGCATGATGGGCGTCTGGTTCCTCCTTTCTTAACTGGGCAATTCAGCAGCGGTTTCATTTGTCTATGAAATGATATGCCAGCAAGACTATTGCTAACTAACAATTAGTGTTTTTCCCACGAAAAATTACAAAGAAGGCTTCTACCGAGAACCACACACACAGATTAATTGTTTATCGTTTATTGAAAGTCCCGCTTCGACCCAGTTTCACGCCTCCACCCCCGTGAAACTGGGGGGTCTCGCAGTTCTAAACAACAGTCTGTTCTAGTAATAAGACTAGTCAACATTCGGCCGGCTGGTGATCCAGAATTCCAGATGAATCATTACGCCCCACGCTATCTTCGCAATGCATTATGGGTAATAGCACTGTTGACAGTCTGGTTTGCAATGCATTACGGGCCATAAAATTGTTGACAATCTCATTATGATTGGAAATGGCATTGAAGACGCTTGATTGTCACATCTTGAATTGGCGCCATTACATCAACGTGACCGGTAGAACTCTAGATTAGACACACGCCCAAGAATGCTATGACGCTGATTTCAGGTATAATTATGCAATTCAAGAAATCTGTAGGCCTAAAATTTCCTTGTCGAGTTATACGAGGGTCATAGCAAATTACTTTTTTTTACCAAAAACGGAGTCGACCTATCGGTGAGGTCGACCTGTCCGCCAGTATATATAGCAGTCTTCAAGTAGGTCAACGACTCAGGGTCGCTCCAGGCTAACCGCCTCGTGGCGCTCTCTTCCTCTCTTTTCTGTCCCCCTCTCGCTCTCTCTCCCTCCCTATCTCTTCCTCTCTCGTTTACCAAATTCCCAGAGAGTCGGCTCAGGATGACTCATTGACTCCTAAGTCCGATCGATAACAACCTTTAGACGGATTTTGGGCTACTTTCTCTATCAACGGTTGCGTGGTTTGAGAAAAGTAACACCGCGAAGCACGGGTAATAACGTAAAATAAACTTCTTTTACTCTATTTTTAATTAAAATGATTTTTACAAGCCTCATGACGCACTAGGTTAGTAGTTAGGGCGTTGCTGAATTTATAATTATCAGTAGATTATTTTATGTTAGGGCCTCCTGCTATTTGTAAAAATGTTTTTGTATAAGCCGCTTACTATTATAGGCCGCATCAAAGGTCCTCTTCTTGTAAAATCACCCATAATCCACAGCGATTTGGCGTGAAAATACGGTAATTGTGGGTGGAAAAAGGATAACTGATATAAGATTTGCTGATCAGGCAATTATGGCAAATGCCAACAATGAACTTCAGAGGCCAGAGGCTCATGGATTCTCTAGGCCAGTGGTTCCCAACCTTTTTAAAAATTGTACCCAGTAGCAAAAAATTGAACTTCGTGTGTATCCCCTAAGCCAGTGCCGTGTAGAGAGGGCCGGTGGGGCAGTGGCCCCGGGCATCCACCAGATGGGGGCATCTAAATGAGAGGTTAAGTATGGGCATGTGCTATAGCCCATGAATTGCAAATTTTAAGGAACAAAGAAAAGCAAGAAGTTTCTGTTTGACCTGGTGACGTTTTATGCTTGTAAATGCTCTTTCACTTAAAACCTGACAATTTTCGATGTGCCATCCCTATACTGGAAAATGCTGGCTAGTAGCTACGATTTTCAACCTGGAACAACTTGGCCACATGTATCAACCATCCAGCCTCTGCACGCCACTGCCTTAGGCACATACATTGCCCTTGTTGCCATTGTCACTCTCATTCACAGATGTCGGCATTTCTTTGTTTTTATAGTTTTATAGGTTGACATAGGGAAAAATGGTGATGACCTTTTTTACTCCTCAAGCCTTTTTAATACAGTTCCCTGTCACAGTGTCACTTCCTGAACCGTCACTTCCTGGACCGTAACTTCCTGGACTGTCATTGTAAATGGAAGTAAATAGGTAGGTAGGTAGATAGGTAGGTTGGGGGCTGTCCATTGTGTCAATAATTTTTGGGCAGTTTTTGACCCCTCCGCCCAGTGTAGGTGGTAAAAAAATAACCGTAACTGTAATCCAACGATTCAAAATTTGAATAGTTCTAGTCTGTGTCACTGGTCCACTGTTTACTCAAACCATTGTAAGGAAGTAAGTAAAATATCTTGAATTTCTATATTATATATTCTAAGTAAGTAATTCTAAGTATTATTGCAGATCACAACGATTTGTATATCATAGTGTATACACTTGTTTACATACACATAACAGATAGAACATTAGGAACGGTCCAGGAAGTGACGGTCCAGGAAGTGACGGTTCAGGAAGTGATGGGACACCTTTTAATACGGTGGCCAGTTTTAACACGATGGCCAGGCAGCTGACAACCCATGTTACAAGTGTCTAAGCCATTTTTGTCTCAAGTTCACTTTCTTTCTGTCCACCGAAACAGACATTTTTTGTTTGCGATAGTACCTGTCTTTATATCATTATATCTTTTTCATTTTTAATTTTTTTTTAAATTTAGGTTTTGCTTCACGTACTCCATGGCAGCAGCTTGAGTAACCCTAAGGGTACGTGTACCACTTGTTGGGAACCTCTGCTCTAGGCACAGCATCAACGGAATACAGAATGAAAATATATCTATAGAAGACCAAAACAAGGAAAATCAGCAGACTCAGTGGAAAAATGAAAATAATCATTGATGAGGTGGAAATAGAACAAGTAGAAGAGTTCTGCTATCTTGGAATTCTGATTGCCACAAATGACAAATGCCAACAAGCAATAAAGAGAATAATTTCTATGAGGAAAGAATCCTTTACAAGCAAAAGAGAACTGAAAAGAACTCCTCGACCACAATCTGAAAAAAACGATTCGCCAAACACATTAATCTGGCCAGTGATGCTCTACTGCACAGAAACGGACACTTAGAGAAGAGGACATGAGGAGACTAGAGGCATTCGAGATATAGATTTGAAGAAGAATGGAAAACATCAGCTGGAGGGAAAAGATAACCAATGAAGAAGTCTGGAAGAGGATATAAGAAAAGAAAACACCATTTGTACTAGACAAAAGAAATGGATAGGTCATGTCCTGAGAGAAGAAACGTGACTGCTAAGAGAAGTACTGGAGAGGAAGCTAGCAGGAAAACACAAAGAGGACGACCTAGGACAACAATGCTAGAGCAGATGCTTGACACGACAACAAAGAACTTGAAAAGAAAAGCTCAAGATAGAGAGAAGTGGCAATGCTGGAGTATGGAACCTGTCTCTGGACAGAGCACCTGAAGAAGAATAGTTGATTGGTCGATTTTCAACCGATGTCTAGCAGGTAACTACATATCAGCAGAATAATAAAGTGGGCCACCCCTTTCAAAGCAAAGCCAGTAAACAATAGCAGTTTTAGTATTGGCGGTATTTTTTTAATATAAACAACAAGATAAAATAGTAAAATGTTAGGATGAAAAAGACGTGCATTACCTGCTGCAGAAATATTGTACGTTTGCTTGAGGAAAGTTGTGGGGATAGTTCTGCGGAGTTTGACAGTGATATTAATTTCTCGAGTTCCAAAGATCAGAGCAGTGAACTTGATGCCAATAGTGAAGACAGTCAACGGACCATTGATCATGACATAAATTTAGCTTTTGTGTGGGCAGAATATGATGCCTTTGATCATACTTGCCTGCCATTTACAGGAATTACCAGGTCATCAGATGTCAGTATGTGATACAGAGGTTGTCAAGGCTTACTTTGATTTGTATTTGACTGAAGAGATTCTGGCTCATATAGTCATGTGCAGTAGCTTTGCCAGGTTTCTGATCCAAAATGTAGATCTTGGCTAAATAACTTGGATGATATAACATCTGATGAGTTACAAGTATTTATGGTGCTTTTATTATATCAAGGAGTTACTAAAAACCCAGAGACAAAAATGTTCTGGACAATCAAGCCACTCTTTGAAGCACTGTATGTCAAGACAGATCATCATAGCTGGTTGTCTCATGTCTCAGCCATGTCTCATGGCTGGTTTCTGTTGCTATTGTAATGCCTGCACTTTACAGACAATACAGCTATAGGCTATAGCTGTATTGTCACTCCGGCGCTTCGCGAACTTCATTGGCTTCCAGTCCAGTCACGGATACAACACAAACTATGCACGCTGATGTTCTGTGCACAGAATGGTCTTTGTCCGACCTATCTGGCCGATCTGCTCCAGCCAACATCAACCGCCATTGGTAGACCAGGCCTACGATCAACCTCTAGCAGTCAATACCAGAAACCTCGTCTTCGGACAGTCATGGGGCAACGAGCCTTCTCGTACGCCGGACCCCATGCCTGGAACGCCCTTCCACCAGCGCTACGGAACATAAAGTCGCCCGTCGCTTTCCGTAAACATTTGAAAACACATCTGTTTAATTGTGCTTATAATAATTGATATAATTGACATTAATTGTAATGCGCTTGCTAACATTGATTGATTAGGCGCAATATAAATAGCTAATTACATTACATTACATAGCTAATAATCTCACTCCTGCTCACAAATATTTTGCAAAAATGAAAATCTAGTAGAAAGATCTTCAGCTGTTTACATCCTTGAACAGAATGTTGCTGTAGAGCAGTCAATTATATTGTGTAAATAATGACTTGCTATGAAGCCAATCACATTATGAAGGATTGTTTTGATGTCTTGGGCACATTAAGGGGTCGTCCATAAATTACGTAATGCGGTTAGGGGGAGTCCGGCCATTTGTTACGAAGTGTGACGATGGAGGTTTCCGTAAATGTGATAAAATTTTAAGTGATGAACTTTGACCTTTTTTGCTTGTCAGGGATTTTGGAGAGGAAAAATACAAGAATGACCTTTTTTGCTTGTCAGGGTTTTTTGAGAGGAAAAAATACAAGGATGGGCTTTTTTGCTTGTCAAGACTTCGGAAGACGAAAATGGGGGGTCGGCCCGTTGTTACGTCATATTTTAGGGGGGTCTGACGTTTTGTTACGTCGCGTTATGTAGGGGGAGGAGGGGATAAAAAAAGTGCAAAAATCGCGTTACTTAATTTATGGACGACCCCTAACCCCTAAGTTCCGTGTTGATGAGAGCTGTGCATCATATATACCATAGACACCATACATTCACCGGCTGTGAAAGGCTTAATAACACACCCCATAAATTTTCATTGCTTGAAAGGTGTCTCCTCTCTTCATTTGCCCATGCAGTTGTTCACCCACTACTTAAAAAGCCATCTATCTCTCCTGACGGCTAGTCTCACTATAGGCCTATATCTAATCTTAATTTCTTATAGAAATTTCTAAAATAAATACCGGTAGTTGCTAAGCAAATACATGCTCATTTGTGTTCTAGTCCACACTACCTCCCATTCTAGTCTGCGTACTGAAAATATTTTCGCCCAAAACGGCTTTGTTGGTTGGCAGTTCATGACTGCATTGAGCGGGCTATTGATGCAAGGAAAGTAACTGCTCTCTTACTTCTTGATCTCTCTCTGCCGCCTTCGTTGGTCGCACCATTCTTTTCCATCGTCTTGAACATTGGTTTGAACACTCTGGCACTGATTCACACTGGTTCACTTCACATTTGTATCCCAGCACTCAATCAGTGATCATAAATGTGAGCCTCTCCACTCCCATTGATCAATCCTGTGGCGTCCCCCAGGATCGGTCCTTGGACCTTTGCTATTTACTCTTTATACTACACCTGGGCTCACTCCTGGGTGAACATCATGTGACCTATCATCTCTATGCTGACGACACCCAAATTCTTACCTCTTTGATTGCTATTCTTCAAAAATTATCCCTTGATATTTTATCCACCACTTTCTCTAACATTCAGTCACAGATGGCCTAAAATAAGCTGCTTTTTAATGCAAAAAAAACGGAATTCTTGCTGTTGGGCACAACAACTCAAATGAACAAATTTGAATCTCTAAAATTTGTGGGACTTGGAGATTCTATTCCTGCATCTAGAAACACTTCTGCTTGCAATCTTGGTGTGACATTTTATTCTCTCTCTTTCATCATTATCATCGTCGTTGTTGTGATCATCGTCGTCATCATCATCATCAGTTAGTATCAGCATTAGTATTTTCCCAGGTAGTTTAACAGTGCTCTGGTTATAGTTCCTGCACTCCATCATACTTCCTTTCTTGTGTATTACAACTAAGATTGACTTTGTCCATTCATTAGAGCCTTTCCCGTGTTCCACACTATATTGCAAAGCCTTTGCGTTTCATCAATAAGCACATCTACTCCATGCATGATCATCTCTCCTGTGATCAAGTCCGTACCTGAGCTCTTATTAATCTTTAGATGATTAATTGCCATTTCAACTTCTTCTCTTCACATTTATCTTCTTCACTTAACGGTGACATACCCTTCAGTACTTTCACAAGTTCTTGCTGAGTAATTGGATACATCTGCACTTTGTAAAGCTCACTGCAGCATTCAGTCCACCTCTGGGTGACTTCTCCTTTATCCGTTAGGACTTTTTTTATTCTTGTTCTTGATAGCCACATGTTTCAGATCCCACTCTTTCTTAATCTTGTGGAAACCCTTGACCACCTTGAAATAGAAGCCTCTCATCTAGGTCTGCACACATCATGGCCAAAGACCAAACTGCAAAATTTGAGCTCTGTCGCACACGCATGCAACCTCATCACCAACGGGAAGGAAGTGGAAAATGTCACCCAATTCACCTACTTGGGCAGCGTTCAGAGCTCAGACGGTAGATGCACGTCTGACATCAGCCGCAAGATTGGCTTAGCAGCTTCTGCTATGAGATCACTTCAACGTTTATGGAGCCAAAGCCACATCGAGCTCTGCATAAAGCTGCATTTTTACCAGACATGCATCCTTCCCATTCTACTCTATGGTTCAGAAACTTGGACACTTTTAGAACGTGATATGAAACGATTACAGGCCTTCCACCTGTGCTGTCAATGCCAGATTCTGCATGTTCGCTGGTTTGACCATATATCAAATGACATCATTTCATTGTGTACGGGATTAGCATCAATAACCGAAACCATCTCTCACTGCTGCACGACATTATTTGGACACATTGCACGGCTGGACATTAACACCCCAGCACATGCACCCTTGTCTGCGCCATGGCATGTCGTAGTAAAGAATGTCATCCTCCTGCGAACTGGAAACAACTCCTTGGGAGACTGCGACGTTCTTGGATCCAGCAGATTGGAGATGGATCCTCCTTCGCTATAGCGAGCGAATGGAATATTGCACTAGGACGTGGACACTCCACGAGTGGTAGATTGGCGCAATGGACTTCAGCTGTCCAAGTGATTTGATGATGATGATTATCTTTGTTAATGTTCCGTATTAACTTGTATGCCTATCTTGTCTTGTATCTACCATGGAATTTTTCAATATTTTCACAGTTCTCTTCCAGCCACTTTACCTCATCTTTTCTTGCGACAATTTAAACTTCATTGCATTTTGATTTGTACTCTTTCTCTTTCACTTGCCATATAAATTCAGTCTGCAAAATTTCTCATGACCATATTTGTAATATTTATCACATCAGACACCTGCTCCCTAATTTATTCATTTAGCCAATGGATTGACATAAGAGTCACCTAGATTATTGAAATTCCCTGCTTTTTTGGTATCACAAAATCTAATATGCAGAAACACAGGAGAGTACATAATACTCTAGCTAAAGTCATATCCATGACTCCCAGATTTGAACACAATCCCCAGTCAGACGTTCATCAGCTTCATATTAATCAGAGAATTAATGATAAAATATGTCAATAAAACTGTGTTGTATAATGAGCCCTTTTATCTTACGATATGGCTCATCCCTCAAACCCACTAGTCACTCCACTCATTACTCAGCAGGACTTTCATTTGTTGTTCCTCATTCTTGTATTCATTGGTGCTAGTTGCTTCTCGGTGTGTGTGTGGTTGATTGATTGATTGAAGCAATACATATATATACACAGGCTGAACAAGTGAAAAGTGGACCCCGTTATGATATTTAATATCTTGGCCGCATGTGTAGGAATTTCAATAAAATTTATAGACCATATACCTGGGGATGTTTCTGATGTAATTGCCAAATTTCATGCTGATATCTTTAGTGTTTGCTGAAATATGGCCAAAAAACTAGAGACCCACATTTTGAAATTGACATTGGAATATAACGTCATAATAAAAACTGGACCCACGTTTGACATTTAATATCTCGGCCGTGTGTGTAGCTATTTCAATAAAATTCATAGGCCATATACCTGGGAATGTTTCTGATGTAACTGCCAAATTTCATGCTGATATCTTTAGTATTTGCTGAAATATGGCCAAAAAAACTAAAGAGACCCACATTTTGAATTTGACAACGGAATATAACGTCCATAATAAAATGTATCGTTTTTAAGTCTAAAATAGCGTCGTTTCATCGCTCTAGACAAGGTCAAGGGTTGCTTACGGCCAACAGATAAACATAGCAGCATTATGACTGGCTGCAGGACTGTCTTGATTTGCTTGGAGAAGATTTTATATTCCATAAAGACGAAACACCTGCCCACTCTGCTCTCAGGACCCAGGATTTTCTGGAGCAAAATTGTCCAGATTTCATCAAGAAAGATGACTGGCCACCCAACTCCCCAGATATCAATCCACTTGACTTCCATGTCTGGGGAATCATGCTCGACAGATATCAAAAGTATCAGCCAAAGCCACAGAACATCACGGAGTTGAAGACTGTGCTGAAGAATATTTGGGAGAGTTTGCCTGAGAACCAGATCAAGAAGTCGATACTGTTAGTGAAGAAGCGCTTGTCGGCATGTGTGAAGGCTTAGGGGGCATTTTGAGCACCTGATCCCATAGCAAATCATCTGAAACCTCCCTTTAAAACGGCCCTTTTTAGGACCAACAAATAAAAAAACGTATTTTTTATCACTTTATTATGACGTTATATTCCAATGTCAATTTCAAAATGTGGATCTCTTTAGTTTTTTGGCCATATTTCAGCAAACACTAAAGATATCAGCATGAAATTTGGCAATTACATCAGAAACATCCCTAGGTATATGGTCTATAAATTTCATTTAAATCGCTACACACGCGGCCCGAGATATTAAATATCATAAAGGGGTCCACTTTTCACTTGTTCACCCTGTATATATACCTCTGATGAGAGCTTGTATGTATGTATGTATGAAGTCAGGCTCTGGAACTCGTTACCGTCATCACTTCATAAACCACCACACATTATCATCTTTTAGATCTAGTCTTAAGACATACCTATTAAGCTTGGCCTATAACCCTTAGACTGCACCTACACAAATGGACTGACCTTTCTGGCTTGACCTGACTCCTATTCAGATTGGATTTGGTGTGCCAACGGCTGATGCCCTGGGCATTATGATAGTAGCATCATAGAAGCTTTTTGATGGATTGATTGATTGATTGAAGCAATATATATATATATATGCCTCTGATGAGAGCTTCTTTGGGCTGAAGTCTGAAGCTGAAGAATGAGCATAATTGGGAGTGTCACGCGTCAGCATGTGGTTGAATATCGGTTGCGTGGAAGTTGTTTTTCGTAAAATTTGAGCGAATAGCGTCAACGGGTTCTCAACTCGAACAGCAAGACACCTTTCTCGCTCGACTTAAAACATATTTGTTTGGCTTGGCAACTGAGGTGCATTTGTAATAATTGTGTCTAGTTAATGATCTTTATGTAGGTATGTATGTGTGTATCATAGACCCCTTAAGCCAGCGGTTCTCAACCTTTATAGTGCCGCGACCCCTTTAATTCAATTCCCCATGATGTGGCGACCCCCAACCATAAAATTATTTTCGTTTATAATGTATAATAACGCCATGACAATTAAAATGTTTGAAATCATTCTGATTCTATTGTCTGCAATGTCTATCCACGAATGACAATTATATATTTTTTAAAACTAACCACCAACGGGGAAATTTTGTACAATAACAAGTTTAACGCATAAGAAAAGAGACAACCCCATATTTCAGAAGGTCTTAAGTGACCCCTGGCAAATCAGCATTCGACCCCCGTCAGGGTCGCGACCCACAGGTTGAGAACCGCTGCCTTAAGTGAAGGACTAGTGGCACGCGTTCTCGGGTCCGCGAACTTGGGTTCATTGAATTTTTGACACTGCAGCATCTATTACATGCCATAACATAAGTTCGGATATAGATACAGCTTTAAAATTTGGCAGTCTAACTCAGAATTGAATTTCCTACAAATATCAAGCAACCGGAAGTTGATGACGTCATTACTTATTTAATTATCAAATTAAACAAATAAATGTGTGCCAATTGCATTGCTAATACAATAGCATCTATTACATGCTGCAACAGGAGTTTGCACAATGCTACAGCTATGACAGCTATGAAACCTGGTAGTCACACTCAGAAGTGAACTCTCTACGCATTTCACGTAACCGGAAGTTGATGACGTCATGACTTATGTCATTAACTAATTAACAATTTAACGTGTATCCATTGAGTTTCAAATGTAATGGCGTCTATTAGGTACATGTTGCAACTTGAGTTTTCAGCTATGAAACCTGGTAGTCACACTCAGAAATGAACTCTCTACCCATCCCAGGTAACCGGAACTTGATGACGTTATGACTTATGTCATTAAATAATTAACTAATTAACATGTATACATTGAGTTGATAACACCGTAGCATCTACTATATGATGCAAATGGAGTTTGCACAACAAGTTTGCACAACTTCCAGTTGCTTGATATTTGTAGGAAATTCAATTCTGAGTTAGACTGCCAAATTTTAAAGCTGTATCAATACCCGAACTTACGTTATGGCATGTAATAGATGCTGCGGTGTCAAAAATTCAATGAACCCAAGTTCGCAGACCCGAGAACGTGCGCCGCTAGTCCTTCGCTCAAGGGGTCTATGGTATGTATGTATGTATGTATGTATGTATGTATGTATGAAGTCATATGAATTATGAGAATCGTCCACAGAATACATTTGGAAGTCTTTGATACACTTGGGTAAAGGATATGATCTAACATCTTATCGGATTGTCATGACACTTGCTGGTGATCCTCTCCCAGATAGTATCTTAGTATCTTAAGGGATATTGTATCTTCGTCGATAACTGGTAATCCTCACCCAGATAGTATTGACAGCCTCATTCAAGACAGACAGACAGATGCTGTTGGAACAGTCCAGCTCATTAAAATACATATGCCTGTTCAGTTCCAGCAGAAACTTGCACGTTGTCAAATTGCTGTGTGTTTCACGAACGACATACCGTAATGGCAATGAATTGGATGGACAAGAAGGAAGTCTCTGTCCTTTCTACCTTCCCCAGTTCTAAATTTCAGACTGCTCAAGCACACAGTGGACAGAAACATAAACCTGTTGCTGTACTAGAATACAACAAAAACATGAGATTTGCTGATGCAGCAGATCAGATGCTTTTTGCCTACCCAAAAAATAGAAACTTCATAAAGTTTGATACAAGAAAATGTTCTCTCATATATATTGAATCAAACAACACTAAACTGTCATATACTTTATTCCAAAGAAAATGCAACTGTAAAATGAACCATCCACAGTTTAGAACCAAACTGATTGAATGTTTTGCTGGAAAGTTCACATGATCCTCTGCGAGCCCAGGTCAAACAAGGAAGCCCTTCAATGGATGACTGCAATCCACAACGTCTGACAGTAAGGCGCTTTCCTAGAAGAATTCCATCAAATGCTGTCCAGCAAACACCAACAAGTTGCTGTAAGGTGTGCTGCTCACACAGTCGTCCTGAAGGAAAGAATATTGGCAAGGAGACCACTTTGTGTTTTGAATAAGACATTCCACTGTGCAGTTACCCTTGTTTTGAGATATATCACACAAAATCTTCTTACTAACATTGAACAGAGCTTCTTTCATTTTGGTTTTACATATATAAACAATTTCTATATTGTGAGTAGCCTAAGTCAATAGAAACAAGTTTCAACTAATACCTATTTTCCAATAATTTTGTGTTAATTATTATTGACTAAAACATCATTTTATAATAAAGAATAACTAAAATAACAGAGTTTCTTATGCTTATAATCATCACAGGATATAAAAAAGGTTCCTACAAAAATTTTGTGGGAAAAATTTAACATTTGGGGAGAGTTCTCCAAAATTTTACTCCATGCTAAGGGGTCAAGAGAAAATCACGGATCCTATTAATATTTGCATCCAGAACATCAGTTAGTTACTGCACTAATGATAGACAAAACTGACATAATTTAGAAATGATGAATTCAAAAGAAAAATAATGAAATAAAATAAGTGAAGACCAGGTTGTAGTCCGGGTATTTTTAGGATGTTCAAACATACTGAAACTATATAATGAAAAAATTAATTGAAAAGTACAAATGATAAATAAAAGGCAATATGCAATAACATTAGGTCTATGATCTCAGAATTTTCGCTAACAAGTAATGTGCTCTAATGAATTTTGAATGATATGGTTCTGCAGCCCCACAGAACCTTAAGTCCAGTCATTTGTGTGCCAAAACGATGAGTAAACACTCCTTTAAAGAAATAGATATTGTTCATAACATTGAATGACAGCGAATGCTAAAGGATGAAAAGCTGTTTTATTTAAACAATATTCACAGCAATCACAACAAATATTTTTCTAAAGAAATTCCTCTTATCCAATTCTAAGACATATTTTCCGTTAGGGGTTGTCTATTAATTACATCAACAATATTTTGGCAATTTTTGACTCCTCCTCTTGTCAACAACTGTCACACTTTCAGTGAGCCCCTATAATTATGTCAAAAACTTCTGACCTCCCCCTTAAGGTCAGTGACAGATCCCCTAAAAAGTTTAGAAGGCTGTTATTTTGAGCGGTGATGAGACCTTTTCCCCTTTTTTGCTCATCAAGTGTCAAAATGTGGTGGTGATGACCTTTTTCTGATTGCCAGGTGTTTTTTCCGTTGCAATAAATAGTATTTCATGAAATTTCCTATTTTTGATTATTTGTAAAATAAATGAAATTTTTGAAGTCAACTTCTATTGACCCCCTCCCCTGTCAACAACTGTCAAACTTTTTCGAACCCCTTTCTATTTTGATGTAATTAATAGACAGCCCCTTAACACGACATGTCCAGGCATTCATCCAGGCATGTCATTTTTGGTTTTCATGTTTTTGAATGATTTTGAAAAAGATGAGCACAATTTTATAGAAACATTTCATAACTTTGATTGAATCTTCAATCTCATTGCCAATAATCCACTGTGCTCAAATATGTCTCAAAGACAGTCATATATTAATAGTTAAATTCTTTATCTATAAATTAATTGAAACTATATTTATATCTATAAATTAATTTAACACTATATTTAATTAGACTCCTTGATTACAATCTAAGTGACAATTTTTCTGAAATTAAAAAAAAAATTTAACAGGATAGAAATGGAAGTTGACAGTCTTAAATACTGTCGGATTTTTCTCTCAAAATTTAATACTTTATTTCATTCAATTTACAATTTTAACAATTTCACTGCCAAATTAAAAAAAACTAAAAAACTAATATGACAATGCCAAATGGCAGAAATAATTGTCAGTGTGAGTCATTAGCACAAATCAATCAAAAACTGTTGATAGAGTGATATCTCAACACTGATAAAAGGAAATGCTGTGTGCTAATCAGAGCTAGAAACAGAGCTAGAAAGGAAAGCTAAAACATTCACACTGGCATCATCTAGAAAGCAAGTACTTATATATTACCGAATAGTCGTTAAAGGTTGTGACATCAGAATCCATGTATGGAAGCATTTCGTTAAGATCCTTTAGAAATCGTCATAGAAATTTCACAAGTCAATAATTTATTCATTATGTCCTAATATATCATATAAGTGTAAAACTTGTGTGGTTAACCTCTTTAGCGTTTGCCCCGAGCCCAGGACGTCCAAGATGGCGCCGCCTTATATGTTAGCCCCGAGTCCAGTTCGTCATGAACTTCACAGACCCGTAGCTATATGTTTGCCCCGAGCTGAGCACGTCAAAAGCGATCTAGGCATTTATTGACATATTCTGCGTTCAATGGCGCGCCGGGAGCCAGTCTATTCCTAAAAATAGAATCGTAGTTGAGGCTGGAAGAGGGGGGGGGTCGTTGTTGTTGAAAAGATGGCGTCGAGAAAGAGGTTAGCAACGGCTGAAGCTTTGGAAATGGCCATGGAATCGCCGAATCGGACGATGATCTCTCCGAATTCGAAGACACCGACGATGATGTTATGTGGAGCGGTGACGAGCGGTCCTCGGAAGACGAAAGTACCGGGGACAGCGACGAGACGGAGGGGTACGAGGTGGGGCAGGAGTTCCAATGGGACGTTCACTGGGGAGTCAGATATGAAGGTCGACATTCCTCCCACCAAATCCCCCATGGATTACTTCAAGTTATTTTTTACCACGGAAATACTTGGGGTAATGCTGTTGGAAACTAACAGGAGGGCAGCACAATTGCAGCAAGTAACCTTGGCCAGGCACTCAAGGTTGCTCAAATGGGAGGACGTGGGTATGGATGAGCTGCTAGTTTTCCTGTCTTTGATTATCTACCATGGGACCGATCTACATAATTTTTGAACTGATCTGTTCCAAAGACACCCACCTACAACTGTACTGCTGAACCTAGGGGGGTCACCACTGAAAAAAATTTTTATTGACCTTAGAAGAAAATTTTTGGCAGGGGGTCATATTTTGGCCTGTAGAGTGGGCCAAACCCCCAAATTTTCTTTTTTGGCACGGATGGATGGTAAGTACAATAAAATTGCTAAACAATGATGCAAACCACATCCTTGTAGCTTCTATATAACCTGTTATGTTGTGTGTTTCAGATTTCAGGAATCTCGCTAAAAGTCTCACTTCTCCGAACAACGGGTGCTTGGTGTAGAAACATCATAACTCCCCCAAAATGGGTCCAATCTTCAAACTTTTTGAACTAATCTGTTCCAAAGACACCCACCTACAACTGTACTGCTGAACCTAGGGGGGTCACCACTGAAAAAAAATTTTTATTGACCTTAGAAGAAAATTTTTGGCAGGGGGTCATATTTTGGCCTGTAGAGTGGTCCAAACCCCCAAATTTTCTTTTTTGGCACGGATGGATGGTAAGTACAATAAAAATGCTAAACAATGATGCAAACCACATCCTTGTAGCTTCTATATAGACTGAAATATAGTAAGTTTTAAAAGTACATGTTCACAGTTCAAATGAACGCTTTCCCCCAAAATTAATTACACATATTGGTAACGTCTTGGAAAATTTTATTACACGCTAAAGGGGTTAAAGGCCATGGTAATGGACAAAAATTGAAACTGAAAATGTCTCAGAATAAGCACTCCAAACAAAGGTCAGAAGATCAAATGTCAACTGTCAATTATGTCAGTTACAAATAAATTTAATTACTGGTATATTCTATTAAACTACCTGAAATACTCTACAAGTTAAAAAGAATTACAAATATTCCAGCAAAGATCCAAATATTCCAACATGGTCAACAACTCAATTCACCTACCACTCAGTATTTTCCTCTGCTCACCTCAACTACCCATTCTCTGGATATTAAGCATGAGCTACCTGGGGCCAGATTCTTGAAACTGTCTTTAGATAATCTTAAAATAATCAAAAGTTCTGTCACAAGTCTCAGACTATAGATGTCCTTATATAATAATAATTATGCATAAATATGCACTTTTATAGCACTATTTCTAACACTCTAAAGGCATCAATCAATGATACTTCAATCCATCAGCTGAAGACCAGGTCATTCTAGGAATCAGTCAGCCAGAAAGCAGGGCGGGGCTATGGAGGATATGCTAATTTAAAGAGATGGGTTTTTAGTCTAGATTGGAATATTCAATTCTTTGGAAGACCTGACAGCCAAGGGAAGTGAGTTTCATGTTTTTGGGCCAGAAATAGAGAAAGCTCTCTTACCAATTTCAGTGTTGGTTCTAGGTATATTTAATAATGAATTAGTGAATATCGTTAAATGATAATGTTTTGGGTGGTCTAGCATAGATTTCAAATATTGAGGTTGGCTGGGCTGCAGTGCTTTATAAACCAGGAGACTAGTAGTCTTGAATATAATTCTCTGTTCAACAGGCAACCAATGTAACTTGCAAAGAACAGATGTAATGTAATCATGTAATAATAATGTAATCTGAATTAACTAAGATAGAAACATCATCGTCATAACAACAGGCGGTTGTTTTAGTAATGGCCTGGGCAAGAGAATTTTGATTCCTTTGGAGCTTTTGCAATTATATTTGGCCATACCATTGTATAGGGAATTGCAATAATCAAGTCTATTAGTAACAAGAGCATTGGCAAGAGGATTTAGGGCAGACTTGGGTACAAGGCCATGAATTCGGTCGATCTCACAGATAGGTAGACCCCATTTTTAAGTAAAAAATTACAGAAATTCACTAGGACCCACATATAAGTTGACAACAAAATTTTAGAAGCCTATACAAATTTCTTGCATTACATGATTAAGACTGATCCACATTGAAATTGGGTCAACAAACGGCCACTCTTTGTCCCAAACCCTAGGTCTCCAAGCTGTTTGCAGGTCAAAGGTCAGTGGCTGGAGGTATTTGTTGTCCACCAAGTCCAGGTGCTTGATGGTTGACCGCACGAGGGGGAAGAGATGGCCAAGGCAGGTACTTGGTCAAGGTATGCCTCAATCGCTCTGTGAGAGAAGCAGTGGTAACATGTATGCTTTGTATACGCACATTTTGGTGTGCAAGGAGATTGAGGAATGGCAGATGATGATCAAGCATCTGCACGTCATTTCCAATCCCAATCGGAGCGTTAGCGTTAACAATGCTATAACCACATGGCAGATAAATTTACCATATATTTGCTGGCAGTGAAAAAGCTAAACACAATACAACATTAAGTCATGTCATTGTGTCAATTAAAGACACATCCATCTAAAGATGATGGGTTTCTGGCTCCTTCTTTGCAGAGGTAGTTTTCTATTGCAAAAAGTAGTGCTTTTGCCCATAAAGCATTACGGGGAAGCAAGACTGTTTTCAAAAGTCCTACTTTGACCCAGTTTCATGGCCTACAGCCCAGACCCAGCTCTATGCAACAGTTGTGTCATGCAAAGCATTCTGGTTTAGTCAAAAATCAGCCTCTGGCACAGATGAATCATGTCATGCAACACTGTCTTCAGCCTGCTGCCCATGTTGTGCAAAGCATTGTGGGTCATTGCATTATTGATGATCAGCGATTTGTGGAAAGAGTGGCTGTCTGTTGACCCAATTTCAATGTGGGTCAGGCATAATTATGAAATTCAAATAAATTTGTAAGCTTCTGAATTTTTATTGTCAACTTATATGCAGGTCATAACAAATTTCTTAGTTTTTGGCCTAAAAGGAGGTTTGACTTGTCTGCGAGATCTACTTATAAGCATGTATATAAAAGGTAAAGGCAAAGGTAGGTCCTGTACTCGAGTCTGAGCATTGGGGTCCGGCGCTTATCTCCAGTTTTAGGCAATCAGTGACATGGGTGGTTTAATCCATTAATCTAGGGTAGGTTGCCATTACTTTCCCCAGACCCACGTTTTACCTTCGCAGCTTAACGCTGCTCCTCAGTTTACCACCGCCCTATAGCGAATAAGGCTGAGTCGACCTTAGGGCTCCTGCAAGGATTGAACCCACAACCTTTTGCTCCATCGTCCAATGCTGTTATAACTCTGCTAACTGCCCACCCAAGCATGTATAATTGTATATACAGAAACTAAATCCCAGAAACAGCTACAGCAAATGCAAAGAAAGAGATAAGAAGCAACGAAAACGTCTAGGAGTAAATACACACACATACAAATTAAAATCTAGAGATAGAATTTTCATGAAATATTACTAACACTTTTGTGTAAAAACACTGTAGTTTGACATTTATTTGCCATTTTAATGAGAAATCATCGGCTTAGTTGATGTTGGTTGTACGACTGGTTTATGTCAGAAGACTGAAGTTAAGCAACGTCGAGTGCGGCTCGTACATGGATGGGTGGCCATCACAGGATTCGGTCGTGGTGTCAGTGGACACCAAGCCATTCATCACTTGGGCATTGATAAATTAGTAGCAGCGTTAAGCTCTAGACTCTAGAGAAAGACTCTAGAATTTCAAACTACTGCTTTAATGGGGTAAGCCACTGGTGTCACTGCTGACCTAGTACACAGAGATTAAATGTTCATTTGAGTGTGGGACTACCTTTACCTTTAATGAGATTATTAGAGCTTTATGAAGGATTCAGAGTAGAAAAACATAGCTCAGTCAATTCAGAACTAGTTACATCAGACTACTTACCATGTAATCATTAAAGGCAGCTGCATCAGCATCAATAAAGACCATCAGATCTTTCATTGTTTTGTAAAGTGGAGCAAGAAGTTTTCTCATTTGCTTGTCCAAATGATGAAATTTCTTATTACCATATGTTAAGAATCCAACCATTGCACCAAGTGCCGTGCCCTGAGGAATTAAAAAGAAGCATCCAATATAAATAGATTTCTTCAATAAAAATAACAATTTAGGGTAAAGCCAGATTTGAAATTAATGAGAATTACTATGGCTCTGTGACAATAATCGGACTACCATATTTTTGTGCACATTGCACGCAGGCTATATGATTTTTTACAGATAAAAACGCCAGGTGCGGGCAATGAGGAGGTGTGGGCAATCTGGATAGAATTTTACAGAAATTTTATCAACTACCATACCAATGCAAATCCTCATACCCTTGCCACCCATTTCCTTTTCCCTACTCCTTCCCAAATTATCCCTCCCCGTGGTGTTTAATGGGCAAATGCACTAAAAAAGGCATTGTTGTGCGGCGGGTGAAACCGTCAAGTAAAGTAAAGCATATACACTGTACATGTATTTAGAATGTCATCTAGACAATGACCAAACCAAGACTGATATGCAGTAGTAAGATATTGCTACAGTGTCACTAGAATGTTCCTTATTGGACGGTGGGTGTTATCTCAGTACTGTGTCCTAGACCACGTGACATGTTGTATTGCCTGATGCAGCAATTTCATGCATGGCTGATTCTCTTTGGTATAAGCGTGTGCCAACATAGCCCCGGGTAAAGGCTGGTGGGTTGCAACAAGTGGTCTGTTCACCTATCACGGAACTAACCAGATTTGTTTATTTAAGACTTCCTTTATGCAAAGTTTCCATTTGAAAGGTAAAATATACAGATTTGGGCCCTTGTTTTCAGAGAACTTTACAAAGGTATCAGTCTATCTGCTGCCAGCTGTATCAAATTACATTGACTGCAACAGCTGCCAGGAATGTTTGGAGCTGTCAACAGTCGTGCACCAGCATGACCCAGTGGTGTAGCATCAGTTGGCGTGGCCCAGGGTGGAAGAGCCGTTTGAGGAGCAAAACAAAAGGTTTTCAGCACTAGTGTTTCTCCTTCATACCTTTGCTTCATTCCTCAGGGCTCAGTTCTCGGGCCTCTCCTATTCATCCTTTATACCACTCCCCTTAGCACTCTTCTCAACTCATCATCAATTGATCACCATCTCTATGCCGATGACACGCAGCTGTTCATATCATTCTCTCCAAATCAATACCAAGAATCAATCAAACTCTTACTTAATGCATTCACTTCCGTTTCAACTTGGATGTCATAAAATTTACTCTGCCTAAATTCTTCAAAGACAGAGTTCATACTTATCGGACTACCCACACAAATCGCCAAGATATCAGACACAATAATCAAATTCAACGAGGGACCCTCGCCTGACCACTCGTTCAAAACTAATTCCCCAGTAAGAAATCTTGGTGTGATATTTGATCCAGATCTCTCATTTTCAACACATATCTAATCTCAGTTGCTCATGTTTCACATGCATACAGGACTTACGATGCTTACGTCCATTCCTAAACTTCCGCACAGCTTGCACGATTGTCACCTCTATTGTTCATTAAAAAATGGATTACTGAAACTCAATGTTCACAAAAAACAAATAGCATGCCTTCAAGCAATACAAAATGTTTTGGCTACAGCTGTCACGCGAATGCCAAAAGCTCACCACATCACTCTAGTTTTGAAATCGCTTCAATGGCTCAAAGTTCCAGAACAGATATATTTCAAGATTCTATGTCTCACCTACAACACTATCTAGTTCTCAAAACCCATGTACCTTCGTAATCTCTTTACAGTTCAAGCGCAGCGGCCAACTTGTTCATCTGTCAGCCTGACACTCATTCGACCAACAACCACGTCACTAAAATTCTCAGATCGGTCGATCTCGTACACTGCGCCTCGTCTCTGGAATGATCTTCCGTCAGAGATACGAAAGATCAATAACTCGGGTCCTCTTCAGTCCATAAATCAGTCACCATTGGCCATCACTCCACAAACTTTCCGAAAACAACTCAAAACTATTCTCTTCAAGAAATTCTATGGCAAAATCTTTAGTACAGGCCTGCATTCTACCCGCCGCAAATCTTGTTATCATCCTCCATAAACATACTTTGCTGCGACTGCCTACCTGGATCTACAACCTCGACCACCACGGACTACGGATTACGGACTATGGATTTACCTAGATTGAGCTCTCGTGAATAAGCTGGTGCACTGCGCTAAGCTTTCGGGCAGCGCTATAAAAATTTTGTGTTTACTTACCGGTACTTTATGGTCCAAGAAAACTAAAGAAGATTAATTGATGAAAATGTCCTAAATCATTACGACATAGAAAGTTACTGTATGAAACAAAAAGCTAAAACATAAACAAGGTTGGTTCAGAGCAGTGGGTCTCAAACTTATTAGGATTTCTTGTGTGGCAACCTCTTAGAAATTTATTTGATGACTTGCAGCCTGTTCCATGGTTCGTTCGATCGTTCCATGTAAAGCGCTCTTGACTTTGGCCCTAGCTATGTTACTGCGCTATACAAATTGTCATGAAGAATAGAATAGAATAGACTATTGCAACTCTGTTCTTTATGGCACCTCATGAAAAAAACTTTTAAAAATTGCAACAGGTGCTGAACTCTCTGGCTAGGACCGTTTGTAAAGTGCGCTGAACAGAGCACATCATGCTGATCCTTGCTTGTCTCCATTGGTTACCAGTATGGTACCGCATTCACAAGATCATGCTAATCACCTTCAAGATGATAACAACAAAACAGCCCAGCTATTGTTATTGTTCATGACAATTTATATAGTGCTGTAACATAGCAAGGGACAAAGTCAAGGGCGCTTTAAAAAGAGCGTGGAAATGAGATGTTGAATAAATACATCTTTAGTTTGTTTGCGAACTCTCCAAAGGAGGTGACAGACAACACGCTATCCGGCAAGGTGTTCAAGAGGAGGGAATTTCCATGCAAGAATGAACGTGTGCCGAACTTGACAGTCTTCAATGGAGGTGGAATATAGAGTTGGGTTCGCCAACTGGAACGAAGATGGAGCCGTTGATTGTTCCACGCCGGCCTTTGAACGAGTGTCACAAGGTATTCCAGGCAGAAGGGATCGTGTAGTACCTGGAACGTCAATGAACAGCGCTTGAACACGATACACTCTGGGACCCGTAGCCAGTACAGTTCGTCCCGAGGTCACGTGGTCGTGCTACCACACCCTGAAGATTAACCAAGTGGAGGAGTTGAGGACTGAATGCAGTCAGGCGAGCCGACGGTTGGGAAGGCCCAGAAGTAACCCGTTGCAGTGGTCGATCTGTGTTATGACAAACGTGTTGTGAACCAGTTGTATGGCTGCCGTAGTTGAAATTTACCGACGGACCTCTCTGATCGCTCGGAGTTGCCAGAAACACGCACGGGTCAAGCTGCCGACATGGCCAGCGAATGACAACGTTTCATCGAAAAGTACTCCAAGCAGGCGCACTTCCGTTGATGGTCGAATGTTGGCTTCATCTAGGTGAAGCTCCATAAAGATGAAGCTCAGTGCAAGCAATCAAAGGTTTCCTCCTTGTTACCTGCTACCTGGCAGACATCGTCCAACTGCAAGAACAGTGCAGACTACTGAGATCGAGAGGTGCTAGCAAACTGCTACAGCAGCACACTCGCTTTTCTCTTACTGACTGTTCCTTCGCTAACGCTGCTACGTCTGTCTTGAACAACTTACCGAACTTTGGACTCACTTCGGACTTAATTGTTTCTATTGTTGCTTTTAAACGCTGACTGAAAACTGTACTCTGCAGTTTGGCCTACACTGTTCAGGGCACGTGACTTAACCCGCACACATGATTCTTCACTTAGTGAATGATTTAATGTGCATTAACAACCATTTAATAATAATAATAATAATAATAATAATAATAATAATAATAATAATAATAATAGGTTATCAATCAACATATGGGCTATCAATTAATATATGTGCCATTAATTAACATATAGGTTATCAATTATTATTATTATTATTATTATTATTATTATTATTATTATTATTATTATTACAACGTACTGATTATTGTGGTAACTCGTCCTATAAGAACTGCGTGAACACATTACACAGAATCACACAAGAATTACACAAGAAATCACGAGTAGCTCCACGGAATACCCAGGTTTTAAGTTTCTCTTTGAAGGTGTTGAGCGATGGAGAGAGAAGCACAGATGGAGGTAGACAGTTCCACGCTCTTGACGCGACCACAGGGAACTCGCAATCACCAACAGTTCAAAGGTGTGTCCTTGGGACGACCAGTGAGGTGGATCAGGCAGATCTCAGGCATTGCCATCCTTCCAAGTCAGCCACTCAATCAGATCAGTTGCCAGGTATGCAGGGCCGACACCATTCAGGCATCGGTAGGTTAATAACGTGAGCTTGAAGTGGATTCTTTCTGGCGCTGATAGCTAGTGCAAATCACGAAGGGATGGAGTTATATGATCACCTGGTGGAAATCATGCGAGCAGCAGCTTTTAGAATGGACTGAAGACGGTTGAGAAGGTTTTTCTGTATTCCAGCGAGGGTAGCATTGCCATAATCTAATTTGGTCGGCACCAGAGTGGAGACCACTGTTCTGAGTGCAGTGGCTGACACTGAGTGACGAATACTTCCAATCAGCCTGAGGGCATTGAAGCATCCAGCCACAGTTTTTGCCACATGTGTCTTCATTGATATGGTATTATCAGTGTTTGGAAAAATAGTTGACTAGACTATTTAAATACTATTGCAAATAGTTGAGCTTAAACACTATTTAAAAATAGTTTTCCAATAGCCAATAGTTCGCAACTATTTAAATAGTATTTAAATACTATTTAATTTTTCAATGTCAAAATGAAAACTGTATTATCATTTATCACTGGCGAATGTTATAATCTAAAAGCACTGTCACTAGTTATCTGCACGATCACATTGATCAGTAATACAGTCACCTGTTACTAGGCTGTTAGGTTATTCCCCAAAAGTCTTGATTAATCTTGAGGAGCAGCAGTTTCTCAAATGTTTTGTCACTTAAGCGATTTCTACGCTTTGAGATGATAACATAATACAACTATTTAAAATCAAGTATTTATAAATAGTGCTAAACTATTTATAAATACTATTTAAATAGGTAAGTTCGCTAACTATTTAAAATAGTCGCTTAAATAGTTCAAAACTATTTAAATAGTATTGACTATTTCAATAGCCACAACACTGGGTATTATCCAGGAATGTCCCGAGGTTCCGCATCGAAAACACCGGCTGCAAATCAATTTCGTCGATACGTATGCAGGTAGCCGGTATCAAATGTTTCTGCCTTTCAGCAGCCAACCAAAGGACCTCAGTCTTAGCAGCATTGAGCTGAAGCCAATGTGTCTTCAGCCACTGGGACAACTCTGTTAAGCACAGCGTGATTCTCTGCTGGAGCAATTCGGTTGTCGCAGGGGAACAGCTCCCGTAGACCTGTGTATTGTCCGCATAGAGGTGGGCATGCAATCCAAACCACTGAATGATGCTCACTATGTCAGCGATGTAGAGCACAAAGAGAATAGGTCCCAGGACGAACCCCTATGGAACCCTGTGCAATGCCTGGCTCAGCAGCGTAGCGGAGTTGGCGCAGCGTACGTGTTGCGTGCGATTCGATAGGTAGAAAGTGAACCATTGGAGCACTGAGCTGCCCACTCCGAACGAAGCTTCCAGCAGCAGCAGTGTGCCATGGTCCACTGTGTCAAAGGCAGCAGTAAACAGCACGATGACTGCCACATCCCCCCTATCGAGCGCGCAGAGAATGTCAGATGTCACTTTCAACACTGCAGTTTCAGTAGAGTGGTAGGCACGGTATGCAGACTGTAAATCGGGAAGCAGATTCGATGTTGTCAGGTAGCGGATGAGTTGATGAGAAACGAGCCGCTCGAGAAGCTTTGTCAGGTTAGAGATCGGCCTGTACGACTTCACATTGGCAGAGTCTGAGTTGGATTTCTTAAGTCTCGGGGTTATGCAGGCTGACTTAAATGCTGTTGGCTTGATTCCAGCGGACATAGACCGATTGAAGAGTTGAGTGATAAACGGAGCGAGCAGATCGGAGAATTCCTTTATAAGAACAGTCGGCAGAGCCAAAATTGGAAACAGAAACAAAATTGGCACATTGTTTATCCGGTAGTGCTCGTATGTGTGAGACCACCTCGTCAGTGGAAAGAGGCTGGAACGATCCGAAGAAGCACTGTGTTAGTGGTACACTAGGCACAGGAGCAATATGACCATCTGTCACTGCACACAACCCTGCCTCCTTATCACGCAGGTATATGGTGAAGGCGTCAGCTGTGGGTGTTCCATGAGCTTGTATTCGACCTCGGCCAAGTAGAGTGTTCAAGGACATTAACACATAGACCTATGCTACTTGTTTTGACAATCAATTATTTAATCAGGAAAATGTAAATCTTGGTCATCGAATTTAAATTACAACTGGAATCAACACTTTTAAGAGTCACCAGTGTTTTTGTGTTCTGAGGTGTTGGTGAGATATCTTGAGAAAGTAAGCACTTATGGTTCTCCTGAAATCATTGTGGACCCCAGTTTGAGAGCCACTGGTTCAGGGCGACTTTGCGGCATTTCACTGGTGTGCCTAGTAACGTCAAGTACATTTCTGTCTGTTAAAATTCTTTGCTGTTATTATATTGAGCAGAAATTATTACCACTAAAATTTTGCATAGGAATTACTACTGCTAAACTGGAAGATTACCCAGTTTATTTTAAACATAGATGTTTCAATCCGAAAAATGCTTCCCAAAGTGGTGGTTGGCGGCTTGAGTCAAGAAGATTGAGAAAAAGTTAGAAGTTCATAAATATTTTCCTATGTGAGTGCTGTTTTGCTAATATTTGTGCTATTTCCACAAAATATACAACCAAAAAAGCAATACAGAATTGGTCAAGCATACATATATTTCATGACATATTAACGTCATGTTATAGGAGAAGAATTTTAAAGTGGCACTGGTCCCCGGTGCTATAGGAAAGTTTTCTACCAGTCTGCAAAAATTAAGAACTAGGGAATCACTTTATTATATGATTCAAAAATATTCAAACCACACACACTTTTGCTACACAATAATTAACTTCCAGCTTAGAAATAGTCTGGTACCCTGGTTGACTTATATGTAAAATAGAGTACTGGTAAATCAGTGCTCAAATAAAGAGAAAATTGTCAGTGGTCATAAAGACGAAATAGAATTTAATGAAACAGTTTACTAAGCATTAAAGTTGCAAATAATGTTGTGTCAAAATTTCAAGGCCGACCACAACAGATTTTTTTGTGGTCCGCCATGAAACCACATGAAAACGGACCACCGGTTGGTGACCACTGTTCTAGAACATTCCATCAAACAGTTCATAACCGGTCTAACAATGGGCCAATAAGACTCCTAGAAAACTCGGCCACATCGCCGGAAGAACTGCAAAAATTGGTGGACTGTGATCGTGTATGCATGGCAGCCGCAGAAGAATACAACATGTCAATAAATATTACAAAAACAAAAATAATAACTAATACCAATAACATCACAGAAATCAAGGTGGAAGGCATAACACTAGAACAGGTAGAATGCTTCATATACCTGGGATGTCAAATAACCAACAATGCTGAATGCAAAATGGAAGTGAAAAAGAGACTAGCCATGGGGACAACAGTAATGATCAAGCTAACCAAACTATGGAAAAACAAATAAATAAGCACTACCACATAACTGCGATTGATGAAAACATTGGTATGGCCAGTGGCGACATATTGATGCGAATCCTGGACATTAAGAAAAGAAGAAGAAAAACGCATACAGGCCTTTGAGAACAAGTGCATAAGAAAACTGCTACACATACCATGAACAAAACTACTAACAAATGAGGAAGTTTACAACATGGCCAAAACAGAAAAAGAATCACTGTATCCCGTGAAAAAAATGAAACTGAGTTACTTTGGGCATGTGATAAGACAACCACAAGACACCATCGATGGCGGTGCGATCACAGGTCTTGTTGAAGGAAACAGAAGACGAGGACGACCAAAGATATGCTGGATTGACAACATTACGATGTAGACTGGCCTTTATGGAGACTGTCTACTACGCACAGCACAAGACAGATCGCTATGGATAACACTGGCCCATTCTTGTAGCCAACTGACGATGGCGCAATGACTTGACTTGACAAATAAAAAAATTAAAATAAAAGTATAGCAAATTCTCCAATATCAGTACTTTTAGTTTAAGAGATTCCATATATGTCTACGGATAGCCTTTCCAGCTCTTTTTCAATTAATTGCAATTTGCCTATTTGTTTCAACCCTCTTACGTTCCATGTACCAAACTTTAAATTCCTTTGTAAATACATTTCTTTTCCATCATTTGTCATTCCAGTAGTCAATTTTTCATCTCTGCCCTGGTTGCTCAACATGTCCAAGATCCAACATGGTCCTTGATGATCCAGGCAACAAGTTGACCACTGAGCCTATTCCAAATTGCTGTATTCATGTCATTCATTGGATGCTTCCACCCGAGGCCTGACTTGCACCCCAGCATGGTGTGGATCGGTGAAGAGTCAAGTAGAAGATTGCCTTTTAAGGCCAAACCATCAGGGGCACTATGCAAGATGGGCAGGCCTAACAGCAACTCAGAAAAATGACTGGCCAACGCAAGCAGCTGGCTTGGGAAGTCAGGATCCTACTAGGTATCGTCCATCCTCATTGCTGAGGGTCGGAGGCTATGCAGGCTGACGACAAGGTTCTCCATGTGACTCTGTCTTTTGCAGTTCTGATGCAATTGATAATTGGTTGTTTTGTCCATTCCACAATATCATCTGCCCATCGTCTACGAGGCCATCCTCTCTTCCTCTTGCCATTAATTCTGCCATGCAGTATCGTTTTACATACATTGTCTGCTCGCACTATGTGACCAAAGTATTTCAGTTTGCTAAATTTGATAACTGAGTATAGACGCCTATTTTCCCCAAGTTTTTCTATGATTGAGGCATTTGTTCTATGTTCTTTCCAGCTGATGGACATCATTCTTCTGAAAGCTGTCATCTCGAAAGCAGTGATTCTTTTCTGATCTGCCTTTTTCACTGTCCAAGCTTCAGTTCCATATGTTGCAATGGGCCAGACCAATGCTTCCATCAGGTGTTTCTTTATGTGCAGACTGAGCGACCGATCCTTCCAAACAGTAGTGAGTGTCTTTATGGCTGAATGCCCCATGCCAAGCCTTGATCTTATTTCAGAGCTGCAGTCATTATCTTCTGTCATTGTCCTCTGTAATTAATGAACCAAGATAACGGAAGGTTTCCACTTGTTCGATAGGTTGCCCACGACACATGATATTGATTTTGATCATTTTGTCTGTAGCTACCATTACCTTTGTTTTTCTAATGCTAATTTCAAGACCAAGTTCTCTCGATGCAAAATCTACTTTCTCTACCAGTTCCTGCAATGAATTTGGCGAAGTTGCTATCAGAACTATGTCATCAGCATATCTCAGGTTGTTAACCTCTTTCAAGGGTTCGCCGTTTATAGACGGCGGCGGAAAACCATAGCCAAACGGCGTTCGCCGTCAATAAACAGTGCGCTATATAAGCGACTGTGTACCGCGGACCTGCAATATTTTCAAAAATCCAACGCGGCAACCGATTTAGTTCACATCCATTCGATAGGCGGCAGCACCGTTTTCGATAATGCTGGCTATATATGCAAGAGATATTGGCTGTGTAACAACCAAGGCTGGAAAATGTATAGGAAAAATCTTCAGCCGGAGGCTAGAAAGGTCATAACTACGCCAAATATGGTCCGATCTTCAAAATTTTTGCACTATTCTGTTCCAATTACACATCCCTACAACTTTCTTGCTCACAGTTGGGGGGATCACTGCTGAAAAATTTTTTTATTGAGCTTTGAAAATTTTTTGTCGGAGATGGTCAGATTTTGGGGTGTAGAGTGGACCCTACCCCCCAAATTTTTTTTGCACAGATGGTTCATCATCATCAGTGTTTCTGTCTCTCGACAGGTCCAGGTATCCAGTTTCTCCACTCCGATCGATTGCTTGCTTCTTCTTTGAGTTCCTGATATCCTTTATTCATCATCCACTCCAACATCATCTTTCTCGGTCTACCTCTCACTCTCTTTCCCTCCATTTTTCCTTCGATTATTGTTCTTAGTAGAGAGTCATGCCGGAGGACATGTCCCATCCAATTTCTCTGCCTTTTCCGGATTGTATCTATCAGGCTTCTTTCTTCCTCTATCTCCTTCATGACTTCCTCGTTTGTTTTATGCTCTGTGTATTTTACTTTTAGCATTTTCCTCCAAATCCACATTTCAAAAGCCTCTAATCGTTTTATATCTTCCTTTCTCATTGTCCACGTCTCCGCCCCATACAACGCCACACTCCATATCAATGTTTTTACCAATCTCTTTTTTAGGTTTAGTTTTAGTTTACTTTGCATCAGCTCCTTTCTCTTGTAAAAAGCTTCCTTTGCTATTGCTATACGTCTTCTTATCTCTTTATTACATCTGGCATCAGTTGTTATCAGACTTCCTAGATAGCTAAATTCCTTCACTTGCTCTATGATCTGTCCGTAAACCTTTATGTCTACTCTCATTCCTTCTTTTTACTTATTACCATAACTTTAGTCTTTTTTGTATTGATTCTCATTCCATACTTTTCTGACACTTGTATCAGTTTATCCATTACTTCCTGAAGCCCCTTTTGATTGCTTGCTAGCATGGCCTGATCGTTTGCGAAGCGCAGCGCCTTTAGTAGTACTCCTCCGACTTTTACTCCCTTATCTGTATTCTCCATCGCCTCTTGTACTAATTCTTCGATGTATATGTTAAACAACAGCGGTGACAGTGGACATCCCTGCCTTACTCCTCTCCCAATCATACACGATTCACTCAGTTCTCCCTCTATTCTCACCTTCACTGACTGTCCAAGGTATAGGTTTGCTATCAGTCTTCTGTCTCTCCAATCCACTCCCACCCTTTTCAGTGCTCTCATCAAAATCCTCCAATCTACTCTGTCAAACGCTTTTTCGTAATCCACGAAGCATATATAGATATTTTTTCCATTTTGAAGTCTTCTCTCACTTAGCATTCTTAAGCATCCGATTGCATCCCGAGTTCCTTTTCCCTTCCGAAACCGAGAAGTAAGAAGTAGGAAGGAAGAAAAGAAGGAAAGCTAAAAAGCCATGGGTGACAAATGAAATGATAGAAGACATGGAGCAGAGAAGAAAATGGAAGAAGCAGAACACAGAATATGCAAAAAAAGAATATAGAAGACTAAATAACCAGCTGCGAAGATCAACAGAAAAGGCGAAAGAGAAATGGTGGGAGAATAAATGTCAAGAAATAGAAAAGTTACAAGGACAAGGGAAACAGGATCAAGTATATAAGGAAGTAAAAGATTTAACAATGAAAGAAGGTATGCAAGGGAGCAGGGCGGGTATTAAAGACAAACAAGGAAATACACTCACAACCCAACGAGAAGTGGAAGAGAGATGGAAAGAATATATAGAAGAATTATACCTGAAAGACAGCAAACCAACGGAACTCAATATAGAGGAACAGCAAACAGCTGAAAGCGAAGAGCTAGGACCAGGACTGATGAAAGAAGAAATTCTGCACTCATTAGAAGAGATGAAAAACAACAAAGCAGAAGGAGTGGACCACATACCAGCAGAAGCAATAAAGATACTAGGAGAGAATGCAACAAACGAACTGGTCGAAATCTGCCAACAAATCTATATGACAGGAGAATGGCCAAACGATTTTCTACAATCAATAATGATTCCGATTAAAAAGAAAGTAAATGCAATGGAATGCGAGGACCATAGAACTATCAGTCTATTATGTCATGCGGCGAAGATAATACTCAAGGTCATTACAAAAAGAGTACAAGCGAAAACAGATGCAATAGGATTCCTTGGAGAGGATCAGTTTGGGTTTCGGAAGGGAAAAGGAACTCGGGATGCAATCGGACAGATGGTTCGAAAGACCAATAAAATGCTCAACAATGGTGCAAACTGCATCTTTCTAGCTTCTATATAGCTTGAAATATACTGAGTTGTTTGGTTTTTCACATTGAAAATCCGTTCGCGTAATTGTCATTTCAGCGAGCAATTGGCACTTGGGTACGAAACTTCATAAATACCCCAAATATGGTCCGATCTTCAAAATTTTTGCACCATTCTGTTCCAATTACACTCCTCCGGAACTCTATCGCTCACATTTGGGGGTTTACCGCTGAAGACGTTTTGCTATTGACCTTTGATCAAAATTTGAACAAAATGTTGGGGAGGGGTCC
Organism: Metaphire vulgaris; assembly: GCA_018105865.1. Lineage (NCBI taxonomy): Eukaryota > Metazoa > Annelida > Clitellata > Crassiclitellata > Megascolecidae > Metaphire > Metaphire vulgaris. The sequence continues at coordinate 4,732,381 of CM030857.1, forward strand.
GATTTTGGGGTGTAGAGTGGTCCCTACTCCAACTTTTTTCTTTTGGCATGGATGGATAGAAAGAGCAATAAAAATGCTCAACAACGGTGCAAACCGCATCTTTCTAGCTTCTATATAGCCTGAAATATAGTCAGTTTATAACGTACATGTTCACGTTTTCATACGAACGTGAATTCCCAAAATTAATTCCCCCGTCGGGGGATGACTTAAAAAATTTAATTCCCCCTTTAAAAGGTTAATCACTCGTCCACTGATGTTAATTCCTGTATCTGGAAGTTCATCTGCTGAACATCTCATTATCCTACTACACGGTGATCACGAAAATCGGGACCCCCTAGATTAATGAATATAACTCAACGAAAAGTCAACTAATATTCAACAAAGTTGTAGTAGTGTACTTTAGATAGTTCTAATGATATTCCACTCATAGTTTGTGCTCAAACGGTCCGCCATTTGCTGCAATACACGCACGAAGACGCCTACGCAATTGCTTGAATGACGCATCAATGATGCCTTGATCAATCTCGTCCCACACTTGCATGATGCGTTGTCACAGGTCCTCAATATCACGGACTTTCGTTCGGTGAACGTGTTCCTGCATAACACTCCAAATTTTATAATCCACCGGATTCAAATCCGGGCTGTTGGATGGCCAGAGAGTAGGCGGAATGAAGTCCGGCGTTTTGTTACCTAACAGTTCAACTGTCTCTTGAACTCTGTGTGTCGGTGCGCCGTCCTGTTGGAATGTGTAATAATCTGAGAAAGTTCGGGTGTCCGGCAGCAGTCCCTGCATCAGTAGAACGTCTCTGTAATACTGTCCGTTAACTTTCACCCCCGGCTCGACGAAGTGAATAGCTGTTCGACCGAGTGCTGAAACACCAACTGATACCATTAAGGACTTGGTGAAAGTCGGACGAGTACGCAGAAGACGAGCGCCAGTGATGTCCTTCTTTCTTGTACCAGCTGCAGCGTAGAGGCAAAATATTTTTTGAGGATCGAGACTGCCTCCTAGGCCTACTATAATTAAAATTTCAGCATGATTGGTCGAAAGGTTGTTCAGTTATACTCATTAACCTAGGGAGTCCCGATTTTCGTGATCACGGTGTACAAATGGTTAATGAATGAAGAAATTGACAAGGACACCCAAGATGAGTTGCCAGCTTGGTTTAATCTTAGGGAATGCAGATTAAGGATATTGGGCATTCACATGTCCACTGGCATTAGGTGAATATTAATTTCCCATGTGAAGCACTTTAGGCTGAAGTCTATTATTTATCAAAGTTCCCTAAAATATTAAACATTTGCGTTTGCATAAATTAACATACTGTATTTGAGACATTGCTATTTATAAGAAAAGATTCCTGACCAATGTTGCTGTCAGAGCAGCTACGCTTCCTCCACCTGGAGTAGGTGATCGTGCTCCCACAGTCATAATGAAATCTTTTACATCCATTGATAGCAGCGGTCCATCTTTTTCTTTATCAATCATGTATCTAAATTCATTTTAAAATACAATGAATCTAATATATTATATTTATCTTTACCTCTAGCCAGTGTCCAAAGCCCTCCAGGATTAGGCTTGCCAGATACCCGTATGTCCAAAGGAGGACGCCAAAGGTCATAAAGGAGGACAAAGCCGGACAATGGAAATATGCTGTAAAATTAACTACCGTTAAGTACATACTCAGTGGCACAGCGTGGATTGCCCCAGCACTCAGGGCAAAGTAGACATCTTGCCCCGACACCTCTTGACTTACATCAATTGGGTAAAAATCTTGACAAACAAAAAGGTCCTCAACACCCATATAAAGTAGCAAAGTAACTTTCATTTCCATTTTTTAAACGACACGAAAGACATTTTCTAAAGGTGAGAAGAATTCCACTTGCAAAGTCAATGGGTTTCTCTTTCTTGTTCATTGAACGTCAATGATAGTGTGCAAATTATTGCCAATTACATGACAAAGTAGATCAAAATTCAAGACAGTAAATAATGAGACCAAAAAGCCGGACATTTTCTCATTTAAGGCCAATACCTGCCAGACGGAGGACACAAGGCTCTAAAGGAGGACATGTCCTCCTTTTCCAGACTTTTGGCTACCCTATCCAGGATGCACAAAACAGACTGTTACGGTGTAATCGCAATGGCTAAAAGGCTATATATAAATAATAAAAAATAATAAAATCTCTTGCCTCTTGCGGGTGAAGTGCCACAAGTGTCATTTTCATGTAGTGAGGTTAGGCCTAGGGTTAGGTTTAGGTCCCAATAATGTGGCCCTTGAATGCTTCTGTGGTACATGTGTTCAAACATACTGCACACAGTGCACAGACTGCAATGTTGGTCTTTGCAATGGAGATTGATTCAGAAAAAAATACCACACTCTCACTGTCTGTAAGTAATATAGTGTTAATCTGTGGTTTAACAACATCTTTACATGCATTGTTAAGTTAACAACAATGTTCCCTCTAACCTGTGCGGCCATGTACATGACAAGAAAACACCAGTTTCCACCTGCTGCACAGTGATTTTTAATATCACAGCGCAAAGTACATTTGATGGAAATCAAGAGATTGTACTCCGGACTTTAGTCTGGAGAGTGGAGACTGGATGTAGGTCAAGTGACATTAGGTGAGTGTCAAATGACAAGCAGTAGGCAGGAACTGTATGCAACACAGCACAGCAGCATCCCGCCTGATACCATTTTAGTGCTGGGTATTGAGTCAATATCAAATCCTGGGTGTCTGTGACACTCCAGCACAGTCGGGGAACAACAGTCATGCCCGCATCCTTGAAAATTGCCTAATTGTCTGGCTGCGATGCTGCTCAAAGCAGCTAGTCTGGCAGTGTGTTCTGCTAGTATCTGAGTCAGAGTATTTGTAGCGAGTACTGAATAGGTCCCTCATCTTCTGACAGACGCATCTATAAATAAACCTACAACATATATACAGGCCCTAACAGATAGGTCTCATATTTTTCGTTGGTTTGCATATTTGCTGCAAAGAACTGATGTCAAAACATAAAGCAAATGATAAGACTGGAGTAAACGTTACGAAGAAAAAGTGGAGCTTGAGTTTTAAACCAGAATGGTTGAGTTAGTAGAGTCTGATTAGCCGACTTTATCTAGAAAACAGTTAACAAAACTGGGCAACATCTTCATCATCGTCATCAGTCACTCATTGTCAGAGTGGCCGTTGCAATTGCTCTCCATAATGTTCTGTCCTGAGCACACTGCAATGCTTTTGTGGCTGGTAGTCCACAGTCATCACAGATTTGATGAAGCCAGGTGGTTGGTGGTCTTCCTTGAGGTCGATGCCAATCAAGGGCATCTGTGACACCACCTCGGATGGATGCAGCTAGGCATAGTGCGGCAGAGGCAGGTACTTCGATTGGGAGTCATGCTACATGTCCGAAGAGACCAAGATGCCGCCGACGGCTATGTGAATGCATAGTCTCCTGGCCAGATTGTGAATAAATCTCATCATTGCGTACAAAGTCAAACCACCTAACGTTCAAGATCTGGTGCTGGGCCTTTGTGTGGAATGCCTCAATTTTCTGCAAGTATCGACTGGTCATAGCCCAGGTCTCACTGCCATAGAGAAGAACTGGGACAACCAGAGAGGTGTACATCCGGCATTTGGTTTTAAGGCTTAGATTCTGTTGCCTCCAGATTCTGTCAAGTAGATTCATGGCAGAGGAGGCAATACCTAAGCGATGAAGAGACTCCTCTAGCGAGTTAGCCATGCTGTGCAATGTGTGCATGTTTGAGCCAAGATAGCAGAATGAATCAACGTGTTCTACGGTTTTTGAGCCAATGGAGATAGGTGTCTTGATATGACCAAAGCCGAGATTCTGGGTCTTTGCTTTAACCCATGAGATGTGAAGGTCGAATTTGGAGGCCTCAGTTTCCATTTACAGTAGGATATCTCGAAGCTTCTCGTGACTTTCATCGAAAAGAGCATCATCATCAGTGTAATTGAGATCTGTAAATCTGTAATCACCTAATTGAACATCCATGTCTCCAGCAACGACCCAGTTCATGACATAGCAACAGCACAGCAAAATAAAGCGGGGCCAAGATACATCCCTGCCTGCTCCAGAGGTAGGGTGGAATTTTCCAGAGAGATGTTTGCCAAGGTAGATCTGGCCTGTGGTATCGGCGTGAAGCTCCTTAATGAGATCTAGCAGGCTCTTGGGAATGCCACAGCCTGCCAGGGCTTTCCAGAGTGCTTTCCTGTCCATGAAGTTGAAGGCGGCTTTGAGGTCAATATAGGCAACATTCAGTGGCTTGCGAAATTCGTGATGCACCTCTGATAAAAGACGCAAAGCAAGGATGGCATCCAGTGTAGATCTACTGTGAACACAGATTGCTGTGGCCGACAAACATTGTTTAGCAATGGATGAAGATCAGCTTCTGCCGTTCGCCCAGACATCCAGTTGCGAAAAAATTCGATGGGGAAACTATATTACACAGCGAAGACATATCTAAAAGCTTTGCACTGGATGTACAGAACAGATTTGCAGGTCTAGCCGACCTTCCTGATAATGTTGAAGAGGCATGGTCCGTCTTTAGTCAAACCATTTATGAGTCAGCTGAAAAAACCATTTGCTATAAGCAGCTTGTGAAAGTTCCATGGATGTCCAATGAAACTTATAGTGTTCTACCCAAAAAGCCGAAGCTCGTCAAGTGGTGGTCACAAAGAATGTAATCTACTTAAATGGCAATTTGACGCCCTAGCCAGTCGTGACCGCGAGATTTATTACAACGGTCTTGCTGATGAGGTAGAACAAAGCCTCGCAAGAAATGATCTTCGCCTCATGTACCACGCCATCAAAAAACTCAGTGGCCAATCCATGAACAACATCATGTAATGGAATGGAATGTAATGCAATGTAGTGTAACAAAATATTTAACAAAATATTTAAATAAAAACCATCTAGCACCTCTTCTGAAGAATCACTCAGAAGCGCTCCCGCAATTACTGTATATTGACAAAGAGATAAGTTTTAAGCCGTTTCAAAAAGAGGGCCATAGAAATAGGAGTTGCTAAGCCACTCATACTGGAGTCAAGAGCATTCCAAAAAATATGGTCAACTGATTCAAAACCTCGTTTCAGGAAGAAGGAGGTTCGTGCTTGGGGCACACTGAGAAGACCATTGGTTGTGGACCGAAGACATGGCCGACCCAGGATAGAGCTAAGAGGATGGAGTAGCTCTGAAAGGCAAGATGGAGTGGCACCAAAAAGAGAGTGCAACCGCTCTCAACACATGAAATTCAACTTGAGCAGGATAAGGCAGCCTGTGTAGAACAGACATCATATATTCACTAATGTGATCACGTCTTGTGACACCCTGGCTGCCGAACGAAGAACCATCTGGAGTTTATCAAGCCGCACTGATGGAAGACCAGCAAAAAAGTGAACCACAGTAGTCAAGCCTTGAGCAAATAAATGCATGAATCAAAGTAGAAGCGGATGGCATGTCTAGTGTACGTCGAATCACTCTAAGCTGGCGAAGATGATAAAAGCAGCTGCGACAAAGTGAATTAATATGATCCATAAAGGTAAACTCAGAGTCAAGAATTATGCCAACATCATGGACAGAAGAGGAGAAAGAGAGGTCAGGGAAGGCAGACTGCATAGACAGATGATCAATTTTTGAGAGCTGACCTCGAGTACCAAACCAGATGAGCTGAGTTTTAGCTGGATTAAGTAAAAGACGATTTGAGTGCATCCATGAACGAAGTAAGTCAGAGGTTTCAACAAATTCAAGAGTGATCTGCAGTGCATTAGTGGGGCTGGAATGTGAATAGGCCTGAATATCATCAGCATACATATGTGTTTTAAAATTATAAGGTGCAAACAAGCGTGCAACATCAGCAGTATATAGTATATACAGAAGCGGCCCAAGGATCGAACCCTGAGGGACTCCACAAGTGACTAGCACTTCACAGGAGTAGGTAGAACCAAGCGATGCAATCATGCGGTGTTCAGAGAGATAGGATTTCAACCAGGCCAGAGGAACACCAGAGACACCAAATGAGACAGAGAGGCGCTGTAGAAGAATATTGTGGTCATCCATGTTTAAAAGCAGCACTGACATCAAATAGGGCAAGACGAGTTACTTCTGACTGATCGATGTCCCTGTCGAGATATGAGAGAAGATGCAAGAGAAGGGTTTCAGTGGAGTGTGATGCACGGAAACCAGACTGGTATTTCGGCAACAAGTCATTAGCCTCAAGATATGGAAGTAGCTGAAGAGTGACAACCTTCTTAAGGACCTTATATAAGAAACTGAGGTTTGAGATAGGGAAATAGTTTGACATTTCGGACTCATTGACATCAAGGCCAGTTTGCTTAAGCCTGGGCTTAACTATTGCCAGTTTCTGCAATCCAGGTAGGCAGCCTTCTTTAAGAGACCTATTGCAGGACAACGTTAAAAAAGGCAAAAAAGTCAATATAGTCGTGCACAATAAAAGTCGGAATTGGATCGAGTTCACAGGTTTTCATAGGCTTAGAGAGGATGACGCGCTGAAGAACATCCAACGTAACTTCATCAAAGTCCTGTAGACAAACATCTGTAGGTTTAAACTCTGGCGGCTGCGAACCAGCAGGGAAGAGGATGCTCTGACCAAATCTTCATCCTTCAACAACACATTGAGAAAAAAGAGTTCAAGGAAGATCTGAACATGTGCTTCATTGATTTTGCTCAAGCTTATGACTCCATCTGGAGAGAAAGGGCATGAAGACTCCTGGGGATATATGGCATACAGGCAAAGTAATCAGGCTTATAATAATAATAATAATAATAATAATAATAATAATAATAATAATAATAATAATAATAATGTGATTTTAAGTGGTTTAGGAGGCTAAGTAAGCCTGTGTGAAAACCACTGATGTAACCATCTGCATTCAATAACCTAGTTTATCGAGATAGCCTTTGAATCCGTTTACTATTTCAACTGTCACCCCACCTCGTCCAAACTGCTCCATTTGTCCACAACCCTTGCACTAACAAAATTTTTCTTTCTTGGACCAACCCTCTGCTTAAACAATTTGCATTTGTGGCCTCTTGTGCCGCTATAGTGTGCCAATGTAAAGAATCAATCATATGGCACATCTACTTTCCCAGTCATTATTTTGCATGTTTCTATCAAATCCCTCCTCTCTCTTCTCCTTTCTAATGTTGTCAGTCCACAATATTGAAGTCTTTTTTCGTAGCTTAAATTATGGCACCCATAATATAATAATATAACAAGGTTTAAAGTGGTTCAGTAGGGACTGCCCTGTGTGAGAACCACTATTGACCATCTTCGTTGCTTGTCTTTGCACTTTTTCTAAAAGCTCTATATCTTTTGTCTGGGCGCTCTTGTCTGTCTTTAAATTGGTCAAAACCTTGATAACACATTCTTGAACAGTTATTGAAAAGGTATATAACACAGTTTTAGCATGTATCAGAATTGATGGAGAAGAGACAAGAGTGGTTCAAAATCAATATAGGAATTAGACAAGGAGCTATTCTATCACCAATACTCTTCAACATTATATTAGATTACATCATGAGATGGATTAAAAACACGATTGGCTTGGGAACATATCTAAAGCCAGGAAATATAGATGATGCAGAATATGCTGATGATACATGACTAACAGCAGAATGCCTTTCAAGTATTGTAGAATTAACGGAAGAAATAAGAAATCCAAAACAAATTTTCAACTACAAACCGGAGGGGGAAGGTCTAAAGAAGACTGAAAAGATATTGGCGGACAGATTGGAAGAGGATCTGAACATGGCAGGAATCTTCAATGGAAAAACTGACAAAAGACAGAGTGACCTTGGAAGAAATAACAAAGGGCAGAGAACTTTGAAGAGATGTCATGTAGAAGTCGATAGCTGAACACAACTGGAGGACGAAGACCCGACCATGACTATATAATGTATAACCCATCTTTTAGTCCATTGTGAGGGAAGTCCCCTATAAATGAGGTCTATACTGTATTTTCACGCATATGCCGCACACACGTGTATCCTGTGCAGTTTTGAGTAATTTATGCTTCTAAAAAATTGCGTAGCGCACACACACATATAGCCGCAATGCCACATGGCACACATAACCTAACTGATATGTCATGTGCATGGGCAGAGATTCCTGCCAAGTTCAGATCCTCTTCCAATCTGTCCGCTAATATCTTTCCAGTCTTCCTTTAGACCTTCCCCCTCCGGTTTGTAGTTGAAAATTTGTTTTGGATTTCTTATTTCTTCCATCCTGAGTATTTGCCTGGTCTATTTCATTCTTCTTTTCTGGTAACTTCAGTGATGCATCATCTATATTATCTATAGAGGATGCTAAGCACTTCCATGAATATCCCAAAAATTTTGTAAAGTGGCTCCAGACTTAGAATGACTTCTAATGCTCCTCTTGACTAAATATAGCTGACTGTAGCTGTGGCCGACTTACTGCCCTATTTACCAACGTATATATAGGTGAGGTAATAGTCGCCGTTGTGCCACACATACTAAAAATTTCAAAAATTTATGTAAATTCCATAGTCGCTGCGGAGTATAAGTCACGGAGCAAACTGGAAATTACTGGTAGCCTCTTAGTAAAGTAAGTACTGACTGCACTAAAAAGGACATAATTGAATGCATATAATGCATAATAAATTGTGTAATAAAAGAAATACAAGTCTGGTGTTTGGTGTTATTTGCTTTATATTGCATATAGCGCTCTCTCATTAGCGAATTCTAGTTATTTAGCTCTTTCATTAACGAATTCTAGTTATTTAGCCATTTTGTTAGTGAATTCTAGTTATTTAGCCCTTTTGAGAGCAAATTCTATTTATTTAGTGCTTTTGTTAGCAAATTCTATTTATTTAGCACTTTCATTAGCGAATTCTAGTTATTTAGTGCTTTCGTTAGCAAATTCTAGTCATTTAGCGCTTTCATTTGCCAATTCTAGTTATTCAGTGCTCTTAGCGAATTCTAGTAACAGCGACTCAAATCACGTCACCCCTGTGGTTAAACAAAGGAACCCACAGACGTCGATGGTCGGTGGAGACTTGACTGGAAATCAGCTCAGGTGATCTCTACCATCTGGTAGAAGATCCCGCTATCCAACAACCAGGATTCGACACTCTGCCATATCATCTTTGGTGTCTGTTGAATTGCTTCTGGACAGCTCAGGGTCACTGCAAATACTGTTGCCGGAAGTGGGGTCTGAACGACTCGGATCTGTGTATCTGCGGTGAATTGCAAACAATGAATCATATAGTTGACTCTTGTCCTATAACAAGACTTGAGGATGGTGGTCTTCAGATGTTATACTCAGCTAATGTTGTCGCAGTCAAATGGCTGACTTCTTTCAGGAAGCATACGATAATAATAATAATAATTAGCGAATTTTTGCTTAACGCTTCACAGATCAAATAGCAGTAAACAATGCATTATTTACAAATGGCTGGCCTGCGATCTCGGTGAAAATTCAATAGATAAATCGCCTCTTTATAATATTATTATTATTATTATTATACAACGTAAAGATTTATGTGGCAACTAATACAGTGACTGCGTGGACACATTACAAATTATAAATTACAATAGCTCATGCGAAATAGCCAAGTTTTAAGATTCTTCATGAAGGTGTCTGGCGTTAGGGAGAGTTGAACTGAAGAAGGCAGGCGGTTCCATGCCCTTGCAGCAGTCACGGGAAAGGCACGATCACCTACAGTACGAAGGCGCGTCAATGGAATGACCAGAGAAGCGGTTCCAGCAGATCTCAGGCGACGCCGACCTGCCTGATCTGCGACTCGTGCTAATTCTGTCGCTAGGTACTCTGGCCCTATACCGTTCAGGCAGCGATAAGCCAGCGTTGCCAACTTAAACTGAATCCGCTCCGGCATTGATAGCCAGTGTAAGTCTCGTAGAAGCGGTGTTACATGTTCACGAGAAGGGACCTGGAAGATCAACCGCGCCGCTGCGTTCAATACGACCTGGAGACAGTCCAGCAGGTGTTGCGTCATAGCATTCTTAAGCGTGCATCTAGTGTAGAGTTATACCGGCCACGTCGAAGGAATGGCGACCAGTCCAAGATAGCAATACAAACACAACGGCAAATGACCAAAAATGTTCAAATCTATCTAGAGAAAGTGCAGAGGACCACTGAAAACGACAAGAAGTCCGCACATTCAGCACTAAAACCAAGCGTAAGGTGCTGACAAACTGCCAAGAACGATGATTTTCCAAGGCATGCGCATACACATGCAAGGCAGCCGGAAAGCGTCAAAGCAGAAAATTAACTTAGTTAAGAAACAATATGAACAATAAATCTTATTCTTTTATTTCAACAATTCATTTCAATAAATCATTTTAAAAATCATTAATTACATGGTGGTTATACAGTTCTTATTTAACCCCTTAAATGGGATCCCCAAGCTCAGCTCGTCCAATGCCATCTTTCCTTATTTGTGTTCCCCGAGCATGTCTCATCATGAAGTTCCGTGGCGTTTCGTAAACTGCACGCGATATAACATATACCGGGTACAATTTATGCTATAAAAAGCTTCAGTACCCATCCATTCGATAGATGGCACCTATTTTTCATCTATATCGCCTCCTTGAAAGAGAAAATATACATTCTTTGGAGAGACGGGGGCCGACTAATAACTTCAAGATTTCGACTTTTTCGACTTTTCGCGTTAGAATTGATCTATCTTTACCAATTGTTGGCCGATTTTCAAACTTTTTGGTTTATTTTGTTCCACTGACATCCCTTTGCAAGTTTGCCGCTGACCAAAGTGGGGTTACCGCTGAAAATTGTTTGCTACGGGGCTTTGAATTTTTTTGGGGGAGGGTGCTATTTTAGGCTGTTAAGTGGACCCTACCCCCAAATTTTTTTGTTTTGCATGTACGGTTAGAAAAAGGAATAAAAAAGCTAAACAATGGTCTAAACCTCATCTTCTTAGCTCTTATATAGCCTGAGATATAGCAAATTCAAAAAAATAAGGAAACTTTCTAAAAATTCAAAACTTTCCCGATATTCACCGATAAGACTTATGTTCAAACATAGGGTCATCGGGTTAGAATTGATAGATCTTTACCAAATGTTGACAGATTTTCACAATTTTTGATTTATTTTGCTCCTCTGACATCCCTTTACAAGTCTGCCGCTGACCAAAGTGGGGTTACCGCTGAAAATATTTTGCTACGGGCTTTGAAAATTGTTTGGGGGTGGGTGCTATTTTAGGCCATAGAGTGGACCCTACCCCCAATTTCTTCTGCACGGATGGTTAGAAAGAGGAATAAAAAAGCTAAACAATGCTGTTTAAACCATGTTCTTAGCTTTTATATAGCCTGAGATAAAGCAAATTTAAAAAGTTACAGTTTTCATTTCTGAAGAACGTCTTTCCTAAAATTAAATCCCCAGAATGGTGACGGCGTCTGAAAATTTAATCCCCAGTTAAGGGGTTAAATATAAATTTTTCCCAGAAGACTGAATTTTACTTGTAGCTCTTCGTGCATTCATAGTCTATTGGTTGGCTTAGCTTTGCATTAGATACCGGTATATCTAACCTTTATGAATTTATTCATTCCTTTCTACTTCCGGTGATGTTTTTTTATACAAATATAGGTAAGGAACTGTACATGTAAAGTAATTTTTATATAACTTGTACTTGAGTATACCACACGGCTTCCTGCGTGGTCTGCAAAATCTCGTATACCACACACGGTATATGCGTGAAAATACAGTGTATTAGTCCTCTTTCTGCTGCATAGGTGGTATTGGACAAGTGAATCCCCTCTCTTACAACTAAATATTTATAACAGTTGAATCAATTTTAATGCAAAATTATATCACAATCTTTCATGCTATACCATATAGTAAATTATCATGCAATTACCAAAACTGTAAAAATTGCAAATATGAACACTACTGACTCGATGATCCTGTCTTTTGGACTGAAGGCTGAAACTGAATGAAGACCCAAACGATCAACAGCCTTCAATAAAACACAAAAGGACCCAAACGATCAACAGCCTTCAATAAAACACAAAAGAAAAAGCTAAGTCTAGCATAATATAAAGAACACATTTTATTTAAATAATTATAATATTATAAGTGTAATATCATGAATACATCACTCACATTAACTATGTTAATGTGAGTGACATATTAACTCACTATGTTATTATTATTATTATTATTATTATTATTATTATTATTATAATTATTATTATTTCTGACAACTTATTAAGCACTATATGCATAGCTTAAAGCAGAGGTTCCCAAACTTTTTGGATTGCGGACCCCTATTTTGAAACGCTTAGCTCGCGGACCACATTATGTAGCAAGTAAATGTCACAGTTAATATTTAATTAAAATAACGGTCAGACACCTTTGACTAGCGGCTATAGCTCTATGACGACTTACTATACTATTCGGACAATCATATAGCGCTTATCGACCAATCCGATATGTGACGTCATGCCGTCGCCGGGCTCGTCGGCTTGAAAGGGCCTATCGTGCGAAGCGAGGAGCAGCGGACGAGGATGATGCACGGTCTTCTTGGCGAACAGCGCTCAAAGCCAGTAGGCGACTGGTGCGAGAGAAGGGCCGACAACACTGGCGGAAGGCCTTCGATTCTTCGCACTCTGACACTAGGAGAATGTGGCGGCACCTTGACCGACTGCTCGGTAGGGGCGGAAACCCGCCCAGGACTTCACCTAGCTTCACAGCCGAGGATTACCATCGGTTCATCGATGACAAGGTCAACGGCGTTCGGAGCAAGACCGCCAACGCCGGCCCAGCCGAGTACAGCAAGTGTAGCGTATCATCTTTCTCCGAGTTCGCCGCCCCCACCATATCTGAGGTAACGGCGCTAGTCAAAGCCGCTCCGAATAAACAGTGTCCATCGGATCCCCTTCCGACCTGGTTGCTGAAAGAGGCCATAGATACATTGGCCCCGTTTGTCACTGCAATTCTTTTAGCCTCACTTTCGAATGCCGAGTTTCCAGCTCAGTGGAAACACGCCATCGTTCGCCCTCACTTGAAACGTCCAGGTCTTGACCCGTCGGACGTTTCAAACTTTCGTCCAGTGTCTAATCTGCCGTTCCTGTCCAAACTGCTGGAGCGTCTGGTTAATAGGCAACTCGTGACTTACCTGATCAGAAACGGCCTATTGCCAAAACATCAATCGGCCTATCGTCAAGGCCACTCCACCGAGACAGCCTTGATGAAGATACTTAACGACGTCTTTGACTCGACAGCAAACGGAGGACTGTCGCTCTTATGTCTGCTCGACTTCTCGGCCGCTTTTGATACGGTAGACCATGCTACGCTTGCTCGTCGTCTAGAACTTACCTTCATGGTCACGGGTCCAGCTTTGGCGTGGCTGAAGGACTATCTTGCGGACCGCACACAGTCAGTGTCCTGGTACGGTTCCCTGTCAGCCTCACGCAGAGTAATCAGCGGCGTGCCGCAGGGGTCAGCCCTCGGCCCACTCCTATTCGTACTCTACGTGGCGGATGTTGGGCGGATCGTCGAATCGTTCGGTTTATCCTGGCACGCGTACGCCGATGATGGACAGGTATATTCCTCCTGTCTGCCGTCGGAGACCGATCTTCTCTTGAGGCATCTTAAAGACTGCATATGTGAGATCCCGCGTTGGGCCGCCATCAATCGGTTGGCCCTAAACCCCATGAAGACCGAGCTGATCTGGTTCAGCACACCGAGGAAGAAATATCTGATCCCTCGTACTGAGCTTCACCTTGATGAAGCCAACATCCAACCGTTGACAGAGGTGCGTCTGCTCGGAGTACTTTTAGATGAGACGCTGTCGTTCGTGGGCCATGTTGAGAACGTGACCCGAGCGTGTTTCCAGCAACTCCGAACGATCAGAGAGGTACGTCGATTCATCTCGACGGCGGCCGCCATACAACTGGCTCGCGCCTTCATCGTAACACGAATCGACTACTGCAACGGGACACTGCTGGGCCTTCCTGATCGTCAGCTCGCCCAGCTCCAATCAATCCTCAATGCCTCCGCTCGGGTGATCTTCAGGGTGCGGTGGCATGATCATGTGACCTCACTACTCCGGGACAAATTGCACTGGCTACGTGTCCCGGAGCGAATCGTGTTCAAGCGCTGCTGGTTAACGTTTCGGGCTCTACACGACCCATTCTGCCCGGAATATCTTGCGACGCTCGTTCGGAGACCGGCACGGACAGATCAACGGCTCCACCTTCGTTCCAGAACTCGAATTCAACTTTATGTTCCACCTCCGTCTAAGACCATCAAGTTTGGAGAACGCTCTTTCTCGTGCGGAAATCCTCTCCTGTGGAATTCATTGCCGGACTGCGTTTCGCCCGTGACTTCCTTCGGAGAGTTTGCGAACAAGTTAAAGATGCACCTATTCAACATCTCGTTTCCTCGTTTATTGTAAAGCACCCTAGACTTTGGCCCTTGCTATGTTACGGCGCTATATAAATTGTCATGAACAATAACAATAACAATAACATGCATCTACAATAATTAGGCCAAGGCCGCGTACATGTTTATGCAAATGTGGACAGCCAGTGAACATGGCATCAGGCAGCGCGTTTTTACTGTCCACATTTGCATATACGCATACGCAATGCAAGTGACCTGATTACCAATTCTAATTTTAACTATAACGCGGTTAGCCGATAAGCGCTATTAAACACTGAATAAATGGTGTTACATTACTGATAGATTGGACATTTCTTTCCAGAATCAGATACTTCGTCAAATTATCTCAAATAGAATTACTGTTAATGAGATGGACGTGCTTACTTTGTTTTCAATAATTCGTGACAGGCAACAAAATCGTGACTGCTTTGTAAGACAATAACGGAAACTCAGACGCTACACTCAGCCAAAAAGATGAATGTGATTTTTGTTTTAACCGATTTTTAAGACGGGATCACAAGAAAGATCAGCTAATTTCTCCTCTTCTTGTCCAGCAAGACCAGCCATTTAAAATTCAAACAGATTGCAGATCCAATCAAAATTATCTATATTATCATTCAAAAGATATTGATCAAAATGTTCAGCCAACGATTCCAAATGTGTCTGACGTCGCGTATTATAACATCAACATTGTTTAACGAATTGTTACTGATGTAATCATCCAAGGACTACCAGACTATGTTACAAACTCTGACTCTCTAGGACTTTTCCTAAGTAATCTTAAGACTTACCTATTCACCATCGGTTATAGGCCTACATAGTATTGTAAAGAGCTCTTGCCTTTGGCCATTTTTGCCATGCTTATTGCACTATATATTTTGTCTAGTTAATAATAATAATAATAATATTATAATAATAATAATAAGGTTGGAAACATGCCTAGAAATCTGCTGTTTGTTCTAGCTTTGCATAAATGGAGCTCCTTTTTGATGCTAATTTGTCGTGACTTCTCAGGATGGTTGAATCTCTTTCCTCGCAGTGATAAGTTCAGTTCATTCATTAAGATTACCGGTTTTTTGTTTCTCCGGTTTAAGATTACCGGTTTCTGGGCGAACTTGCCTAGTAGCCTGTCTGGCGTATATATTTAATCCACATAATTAAGACACGACTCATCTCTCGATCGATGAAGTGTTGCTGAATATTTAGGGAGGCTCTCGCGGACCTCGCCATATCCTCCGCGGACCCCCTTCGCAGTGGCATAACAACGGCTTGGCATTGGGGCAGTTGCCAAGGGCGTCGATTGCCAAGGGTGCCGAATTTCTAATGAAATGTTTATTTAATTAGATATTTCACTGTTATCCTCGATAGAAATGAACTTAATATCTAAATTTAAATATATTTCATTTAAACCATTTTAATACTTTCTATTATATCTGTGGCAGCCTATGCGGGGCTCATGGCCTAAAATTAAATGTGCATAAGATTTATTGGCCAAGTAGCAACACTGCAGTCTACCGGACTCGAAAAACTGCTGTGACGCAGTCTGTATACTGCATGTATTTTAGTGTCTTGCAAGCGGACAGCGGTTTAGGAATTATTTGCATATTATTAAAAGTGTAAGACTTGATCGATTTTAGTCACTTAAATAATTCAGTCTTTTAAATAGTTCTTAAAAGTTAGACATCATAAGACCATGGATCAGAAGAAAAAAAAGCGGACATCAGTACCGCCAAGAACGACTTGCTAGAAAAGAAGGTGAGAAAGAACAATATGTTGGTTTACAAAACTGACTCAAAAAGAGCAAAGCAAAATCTGAAAGTGACAATGAAAATGTGTGCACTTCAAGTTCAAAGGAAGGACTGGATGGTAAAGTAAATGCCCCTGCTACCGAAGTAAAACCTGGGGATTTTACTTTAAAGTTCTTCTTCTCTAGCCCTTCTTTCCATCGAACGTGTACTTACTAGTCAAATAAACTTTGATGAAATAATCACTAATTTTGCATGCATTAAAGCTAGAAAAGTTAAGCTTTGAGCCTGTGAATCACAGGTTGTGATATAGGACTATGAGTGTAGTGGTTTTTCATGCATAATTTAACAGTTACTTAAATTTGACTTTAATTGTGTGTTTCCATCTTTATGCATTAGTTCGACAAATTGACTTTAGCCTATTGTTTATAATACAATCAAGTAATACTGTCTGTTTAAGACTGTATTAACGCAACAATATCCTTCAATAATCAATTTATTCCGTATACTTTGGTATTGTTCGTGCCTTTTGGATTGTTTACATTTGTTAAGGGTGCCAAAAATAAATTTGCCAAGGGCGCAGAAAACCCAGTTACGCCTCTGCCCCTTCGGTCCGCGGACCACAGTTTTGGAACCGCTGGCTTAAAGAGCAGAGGATAGCCTACTTTGCTTTTACTCTGTTTTTTTGAGTGCTCGTGAATAAGCTGGTGCACTGCACCTGGCAGCGCTTATAAAAATTCTGTCCTACTTACTCATTCAGTTCACACACTACATGTAAGAAATTATCTTTGATGAAACAGATGCTCCTGAATAATGAAAGCCATTTCTGTTTCATCAGAGATAATTATTTGCCAAATGTGTTGAGTTTTTTGCTGTTCTCTGAGTTTCAACTTTAACTACTTCTTTCCAAATTCTGAGCCAAAAAAGTGAATGTGAAGTTAGTTATTTTACTGACTATGTTATTTTATTATTATTATTAATAATAATAATTATTATTATTATTATCCATAGAACTATTATGGATCTCCACGCCCAGGCGGCACGGGTTGATCAATCATGTCCCGCTCAATATTGGTGATCACGTTATTGGTCCATCAAGTTACGTACGACTCCTGGGGGTCTTACTGGACGAGACGCTGTCCTTCGAGGTGCACATTAGCAGTCTGATCCGCAGCTGTCACTATCAGCTGCGGAGAATCAAGTCGATCCGACGTTACATAACAGCCAGCGCCGCTGTTCAACTCGTCCGAGCACTGATTCTAACCAGGATCAATTACTGTAACAGCGTAATACTTGGACTCCCAGACCGCCAGCTCAACCGTCTACAGTCTGTGATCAACCTATCAGCACGCTGTGCCCTAGGTCGTCGCTGGAATGAGCATGTGACGCCATTGCTGAAAAACCATCTCCACTGGCTGCGAATCAAAGAGAGGATAGTGTTTAAGCGCTGCTGGCTCACCTATCGAGCTCTATATGACTCAACCTGCCCCCGCTACCTGGCCACCATGGTGACTAGATCTACGGAGGTCGAACGGCGGGCTCAGCTAAGGTCCAGCAAGCGGAATCAGCTACTCATGCCTCCACCATCCTCGACTCCTCTATTTGGCGAGAGATCTTTTACACGGGGAAACGCGATCCTGTGGAACTCTCTTCCGGACAGTGTGACCAATGCGAACGCTGCCGCGACGTTTATTACCAACTTGAAAACACATTTATTTAAGCTCAGTTATGAGTAATTAGTTGTCAAAGCACCCTTGTTTTGTGCCATTCGCTCACCTACAGCGCTATAGCAAATTGTGTGACAATAATAATAATTATTATTATTATTATTTCCGACAACTTATTAAGCGCTAATAGGCACAGCATAAAGCTAAAGTCAAGAGCACTTTAACATAAAAACTAACACTTCTAAACATATTAAGCAAAGTACGAGGTTAACGACTACTTTACGACTACTATACTTATCATGTGTTATTCATGCAGTATCTATAAACAGAAGCATAAGTGCATTAAAATTTTTTGTGGTTGAAAAATAAATGGAAGCATGCAAGATTATCACCAACAATAATATTTTAATTCATAACAGATCTAGACGTTTGGCAGGCAATCTACTCTAGATTAATGGTGTAAGCCACCTGCATTGCTGTAAGCCTAAGCAACCAGATATCAGCACTCAAATGCTTGCATCAAGCATGGGACATCTTAACTTTTTTATACGTCATACACTCATATATGCTTAGACATTAAACACACCTACTTGACCAAAACATTTGCTGCATAATTATACCATAAAATCTTGAGTATAGTGCAAATTTTTTAAACTCATAATTTTCTATAAAGTTAGGTGCACGTTATTATTATTATTATTAACACTGGTCTACATTTTTAAAAAAATTTTCTGCTGACTTAAGTATTTTTGCTGATTTTACCCAATTGAGAGGTGCTGATTCCAGATATAAAAATTATGCAATACGTCAAATTTTTTTCAAAATGAGAATGCTTAATTAAAGGTGTTAAACTCAAACATAAGGGAAAATAGGAAATTCTGAAGAACCGATAACACGTAATATTTTTTATTCAGCCAAAAAATGAGTCTGTCTTCTAACCAAGAGAGCAATAAAAGCAATAGCTAGTTGCTTAAATTTAAGTTTTGAGAAAGGAATCTTCTCTTTTTGGATGCTCCGGTATAGTTATGGTCACAGTTGTCACGCTGTAAACACCAGCAGTAGTCTGCCACAATGTTTGAGTTCTATCTGCCTTGATATCTATGTTCCATGGTCGTGATGTCTTGATGGAAGCATTCTCCTTGTTCTTCACTCATAGCTCCAAGATTTGAAGTTCAGGTAGCTATGAAGGAAATGCAACTTGACACTCATGTTGCTCCCAGTCTTCGAAAAGCAATCTTCGAATTTTGAACTGAAAGGTCATAATTCTCGACTCTTAAGTTGCCAAGTAAGTCAGTAATCAGGTCGTAAAAAGCATCTTGTCTACAACTATAACATCCCATTGATTCAATAAGTCCTTTGATGTTGATGCAGTATACAAACTCCTCCTCCATATGGAAATATTTCAAAAGATCATTCTCTCTGCCATGATACATAAGCGTGGTTCCTGGAGCCAACACTGAACAGGTTCTTTTTCTTCAGTCTTGAACCCAGTAACTCTGCTGACGACTTCGCAGATCTAGATCTCATATAAGGTCTTACAACTCAGCTTGGTTGAATGTTTGGTGCATTCCAGCGTCAACTTCTGAGGCCATGAAATCTTCACCATTCGTGTCTGTTGACTGACTAAATTCATCGTTGTCAGAAACACCCAAAAGTAGTGCAAATAGGTACAGGAACTGACAGTGAGCAACTGGTCTCAGAGCAGAGGGGTGATTTGGGTACTGGTTGGAAGATTTTGTCTTTGTGGACATGCCTGAAATATTTACCAGGCAGAAGTAGCAGTTATCAACATGCATGGTTTCCTCGCCACACCATTGGAACTCCAAAGCTAAGACCAGAGAAAGCTAAGACAGAGAAAAACTCTGACCTTTAGTCACATTATGAACTGTCTGAGGCTTTCAACAAATGTCCTGCACACTTTATCATGGTGCCCAAGGTTTTCCTGGTCACCCAATTTAACTGCGAAATATGCATGATAAGCTTTATGCACAAATTCAAACACCTCTCTCCTTTGTTTAGGTGCTGTAAAACAACCACAAATGTAGCAAAACTTGTCAGGATCATTCCTGCACTACCCACAGAAGTGTTCAAGTGCTGGTTTACATATTCTACAGAAAACTAGTTAAAATAGTTACATTTGCTGCAACTTGTAAGCCTCATGAACGACTGAATGCTGCCGTCGGTTTCACGCTGCTTATATAGGCCTATATCCATATAATGCTGACGTCTGCAGTTTAAAACTGCCTATTAAACTGTTGTGTTATTAAATAGTTATGTCCACTGCATATTAAGCATAGCTTTTTGCACATCCTTATCTTTTTGCATATTCAATATAGCTAAAGAATTATTATGCATAATGCCATGTTATTACTGTAAACAGTAAATCAGTAAACAGCGTTTTGCGGGAAAACTGGACGTGATGGGAGGAAATGGGTGTGATTTTTGGATTCAGCACACCAAAATACATAAAGATCACATGTTGTCTTCAAGTCAGCAAAATTGATGTAGACCAGTGTAATATTTCAAGACAATTTCTTAAGCGCAGTAAACATGGCTACTGAAGCAAGGTCAAGAACACTTTACAAAAATGAGCTGTTAAACAAATGCGTCTTTAACTGTTTCCAGAACCGATCAGGGAGTGTCGAGTTGTCACCGTCTTCGGGAGCAAATTTCACAAAGCAGGATTCCCGCGCATGGAAGGATCTGTCACCAAAACCTGCTGTCCTGAGAGGAGGAGGGACAACCAAGTGATTACTGTGACCCGAATGAAGTAGAGAACGGCGTTCAATCATGCCGTGGTTCTTGCGATCAACTCGGTGAGGCATGTTGGGCAGTGAGGGTCGTTTAGGACGCAGAATGTAAGCCAATGCCGCTTGAACGCTACCTGTTCTGGGAACCTTAGCCTTAGCCAATGCAGTTGGTCCCTCAGGAGTGGAGTGATGTGTGCTCCCCATCTGGAAAGATAGATAAGGTGGGCCGAGACATTCAGTACCGCCTGTAGTCGACTGAGTCGACTCTGTGGGACGACGTACAGAACACTATTACAGTAGTCGACACGAGCGACCACTGTTTCTGTCGAGTGCCCTCCACAATAGGTGGATTGGTTCTTTGGTAAGAGATCATTCTCTTTCAGGTAGCATACCAGCCGATTGCCAGCTTAGAAAAAATGGCAGGTTCGAAAAACTGGGCGAGAGTTGCTGGGTTCTGCCTGGTCTAGTCCTGGTCGCTTTAGATGTGGATGAATGACATCAGGATCGCAAGATGCAGTGCAACTGTGTCTATAGACTCCTTCGACAGCCACATCGGCATAGGATCTGCTTGACACTGTTTGCAAGGTGCATTCCTGACAATGGCCACAACTTCCACAATTGTTGGGGTGACAAAAAAGTCAAACATGGTGCTCATCAATCTTCGGAACTCAGGCGGGCCAGCTTCCGCTGTCTGGGACCTTATTCCAGCAACCTTTCGATCCAAAAGCTGGTGGTAGTCAGACAAGGTGAAGCTCGACTGCAGTCTGCTTCTCCTGGTGTCACTGCCAAGCACATTGTCCCAATAGTGCCTGCCCTTTCTCCGCACTAGAACACATCTGGCCTTGAGAGCAGTACGCACCTGGTGTGCGCCGCTTCTTGCACATCAGATAAGTTCCGGTATGTCCTCTCAAAGTGCTTCGCTTCACGTCTCGCATATTATATTAATACCAAAATTAGATAAATTTGCCATCATCATCATCAGTCACGCATAGACGGAGTGGCTGTTGCGATTGCTCTCCATAATTTTCTGTCCTGAGCACACTGGAGTGCTTCGGTGGCTGTTAATCCACAGTCATCACAGATTTGATGAAGCCAGGTGGTTGGTGGTCTTCCTCAAGGTTGATGCCAATCAAGGGTATCTGACACCATTTCGGACGGATGCAGCCAGGCGGAGTGTGGCAGAGGCAGGTACTTCAATCGGGAGTCGTGCTACATGTCCAAAGAGACCAAGAAGCTGATGACGGACTTGTGATTGCATAGTTGCCTGGCCAGATCGTGTATAAATCTCGTCATTGCATACAAAGTTGAACCATCTAATATTCAAAATCAGACGCTGTGCCAATAGGCGTCAATCCCACGAGGGTCCTGGGGTTGGGACTAGAGATGTGCGGGTACAGCAAAATGCCTACCCTACCCGTACTCGTGAAAAAACTTTTTTACCCTACCCTACCCGTACCCGCTAGCGCTATACCCTACCCGACCCCATAAGCTGTGTACCCGTACCCGTACCTGACATTGGTTGGAATTTTGAGTTTTTGGAGTTGGACCCGTACCTGCGGGTGCGTGTACGGGTACAAGCCTACAAGGACCTGTACACGGATCCGTGTACCCGTATCCGTACCTAGAGACTATAGAGAGGCAACAATGAAATAGTAATAGTAAAAATAAATTCTAATACTTAGGAATCAGGATAATCCACCTGGCAAATAGTAGGCCCGGGTTCTGAAGTCTGGAGTCTGGACTACTGGTTGGTAACATTGTGTAATACAACTAGTCAGCTAGCCTAAGCCTACATGAATGTCGGACATGGATTAGAACTTCTAGAAGACTCGATGGGCTTGTTTAAAATATTTAGTAGATATAACTTATCTATGAGCAGGCATTAGAGCTCAAGTTAAACAACAAAACTTTACCAGAAGAACTTCCTTGGTCGAGGAGTCCTTGGACAAGTCAGAGGACGCCATTATAAATTTATTAGGCCTACTTGCCTTCTTGCCTTCTTGACCTCTCCGCTGCGTTTGATACGGTGGATCACCAGATTCTTATCCAGCGGCTGGAGAATTCATACGGCCTCAGGGGTCGGGTCCTCAGCTGGTTCGAGAGCTACCTCAGTGATAGGACGCAATCAGTCCGGTGCGGCGGTCAAATGCCGGAAAAGCGAATTGTTCAGCATGGTGTTCCGCAGGAGTCGGTTCTCGGCCCTCTGCTGTTCATTCTCTTCATAGCGGGTTTGATGAAAATCGCTATCGCGTTCGGACTGACCATGCACGGCTACGCGGATGACGTGTAACTGTATTCTTCCTGTCTGCCTGCCGACATGGAAAGACTTAAACTTCGCTTCCTCGATTGCATCATGGCGATCATCATGTGGACGGAGGAGAATCGCTTGGCCCTTAACCCGGACAAGACCGAGTTCCTGTGGATGTGCACCCCCAGGAGGAAGCATCTCCTGAGCCATTCACCGTTCACGCTGGATGATGTGACCGTCGTCCCCTCAAAGTGCCTACGACTCCTGGGAGTACTACTCGAGACGTTGTCGTTCGAGGAACATATCGGTAATGTTATCCGCAGCTGCTACTACCACCTACGGAGGATTAGGTCAGTGCACCGGCATCTTCCGATCAGCGGGGTAGTGCACCTTGTGCGCGCCCTTGTTCTGCCCAGGCTGGACTATTGCAACAGCGTGTTGCTGGGCCTCCCCGATGGAAAGTTGAATCGTCTGCAATCCATGCTCAATACAGCTGCTCGGGTCGTCTTCAGCAACCCCTGGGGAGCCCATGTGACCCCCCTACTGCGTGATCAACTGCACTGGCTTTGAGCCCGGGAGCGCATCATCCATAAGCGCTGCTGGCTCACCTTCTGAGCGTTAAATGACCCGCACTGTCCACAGTACCTGGCTGAGCTGGTCCTAAGATCAACGTAGAACGCACGGAGGTCGGCACTTCGCTCCGGCCATCGTGTCCTACTGCTTGTTCCACCTCCGTCACAGACTCCGAAGTTCGGAGACAGGTCCTTCTCTCGCGGGAACCCATTGCTTTGGAATGCCTTGCCGACTGCAGTGACTGAGGCCAACTCTGCTGGACTGTTCCCGAGAGAACTAAAGACGCACCTGTTTAGTTTAGGTTATGGTTGACTATGTGTGTGCAGCGAGCTTGTCGTAGGCCTTAACCTAGTGCACGGCGCTATAGAAATTGTCTTGAAATAAATAAATAAATACTGATGATGTCAGATGACGTCACCTGTATTTCCTTTATGTTTTCAGTAAGTAAAATGCACACTGTCTGACCAACTGAACGCGATATACAAGTTACACTAATACACTTTACTCAATATTATTTTTCTATTACTGCATTGCTAATTTGCTATAGTAGTGAGAAATGAAAATATAATTTTTCGGGTAAAAACGGGTATACCCGTAGCCGCTATACCCGTACCCATAGCGCTATACCCGTACCCGACCCGTACCCGAAAAATGTGTACCCTACCCGTACCCGCGGGTACGGGTATACCCGCACATCCCTAGTTGGGACCCTCACTAAAATTTGGTTGTGAGGGTCAACAATGCATTGGACCCTCACAAAAATCTGAACAAATCTATATTGTACCGTTGTACAATTAATTATTTAATAAATTGATGTGCTGGATAGATAATACACGTAGATATTATCAGCAAATGGTATTCTGGAACATTAATCAGTAATATTCACTGTAAGAACTATGCTAAAAGGGTTAGGGTTCAGATTAGGGTTAAGGTTAGGGTTAGCCACAACAACGGGTGGACCCTCACAACTTTTTCTACAGATTGACGCCACTGGATGGGCCTTTGTGTGGAATGCCTCAATTTTCTGCCATTCTCGACTGGTCACAGCCCAGGTCTCACTGCCATAGAGAAGAAGAACTGGTACAACCAGAGAGGTGTACATCCGGAATTTGGTTTTAAGGCTTAAACTCTGTTGCCTCCAGATTCTGTCAAGTAGATTCATGACAAAGGAGGCAATACCTATGTGGCGAAGAGACTCCTCTCGCCAAAGACTTAATTTTACAGGCACTTAAGGGTAGTGTTTTGCATATCATTTGAACAGCAAAGCAGGTGGCATTAATGAAAGAGAGGGAGATGGACTGAAACGAAGAGACAAGCGAAAGGGGGATTGAGGTGGAGAGGGGACAAAGTGGAACCGCATTAAAGACTTTATTGACAGCTTACTCTATTGCTGGTACAAAGTAGTGTTTTTTAGTGTTTTATCCAGACTCCAGGCCTTGGGGGGGAGACTAGGCTGGAGTAGAATGAAATTTTTAGCTCAGAGACAGTTCAATGCAAAAATTTGAAATGATGAAAATTAATCAGATACTGTATCAGCCTCAGAGCCTCCAGTGACATGAACTACATGACTACCTGTACTTTAAAGATAAAAACACCATCACAGGAATAATATGAAATCAATAATCTTGTTATTTTAAATGAAAAGTTCACAGTCAACAACTACAATAATGATAGCCAGAAGGCTAATAGAGAAAATGAGTTTGACATTTAAACACTGCAATTGCAAACAAACTAAAATATTATTTAATGCACCACTAGTCGACATTGGGATGAAAACAAAACTAAGAATTCTCAACACTTGTGTAATACCAATACTAATTTATGGATGTGAATCTTGGACCATAAAAAAGAACTGGAGAAAAAAGTAATAGCAACAGAAAATAAATGGCTTAAAAGAATACTAAGGATTGGATACAAAAACATATAACAAATGAAGAAGTTAGAGAGAGAACAGTGCAACCGAGCATCATGGAAGTCATCAGAAATAGAAGAATGAAATGGACTGGACACATACTCAGAATGGAAGAAATAAGAAACCCAAAACGAATTTTCAACTACAAACCAGAGAGAAGAAGATCTAAAGGAAGACCGAAAAGACAATGGGTGGACGGATTGGAAGAGGATCTGCTACACGCATCTAAGCCATTTTGTCTCGCATTCTCTTTCTTTCTGTCCACTTAAAGAGGCATTTATCGTTCATGATTGCATCTGCCTTTATACCTTTTTATATATTATATCTTTGGCTTTTTTATTTTCAATTTTTTAAGTTCTTGTTTTTCTTTGCATACCCCCAGGCAGCAGCTTGCATACCCCTAGGCCCGGGTACGCATACCATCGGCTGGGAACCTCTGCCCTATGCTATAGAAGTAACACAATAAGTAATGCAGATCTGCATCACTAATTACATTAAAATTCAACTAATTGCTGGGGGACAATTATTTTGCAACAAAGTAATGTGTCACTGCATTAGTTACTCTAAAAGTAGCAAGTTACAGTAACACATTACAAAGCACTGCATCTGCATACCTGTGATAGTTTCTTACTCCTAGAATTCAAATCACCTAAAATCCTTCTAACCTTCCTTGTTACAAGGCTGTAGCCAGAAGGGTATCATGGAGAGAGTTGTTCAATTATACTTGAGCAAGCTGACAACTGAGTCATGATTTTGGATTACAGTAGAACTTCATTGTAGCGTACCTAGTGGGTCTTCAAAATTTAGTATAAAAATTTAGTACACAATATTTGAGGTATGTTATAACCAATACCATCCAATATGGGGTAGTGCAGCACACGGAACCATATATTGTGGCACATTATAACTGAGTATATGGTATAACCGAGTCTGTTATAACGAAGTTCTACTGTATTTGTTAAAGGAGGTTGCAGGATCATAATTCTATCAAAATGCCATAATTTCTTATCTGCCACTGAATTAAATGAAACTGCAGCAAAGTAGTAGTTGCAGAACCAAAATCGTAGTTGCAGAACCAAAAATTCAAAATACAAAATTTACCAGTCTGATTTTCTGGTCTTCTTCCAAAAGAAACAGATCGTCTTTCTGCATGTAGTAATCAGCAGTAAGAATCATGGCTTGTAATGGCACCAAACCAACAATTTGTGACCCAACAACAGCAAGATTTAGCTCCTAACATATTACAACATATGCAAAAATAAGTAACTAGCAGTAACAATATCACTTCTTAAGAATCAGCGATGTTCTCAATATGTTGTCACTAGTTCAGCTCTCTAACACCCTGCACATATTTGTAAAATGCAAAAGCAATACAGAAATAAAATTAGTGGCCAAATCTGAAAGCTTTAATAATGTTGAATTTTGACCTAAATTTCTTTATGAGCGCCTCATGCAACAAATACCTACACAGTGGTCAGTGATTAGTGCCCCAAATTTCTTCCATAAATGCTTACCTTAAATTACATATGTAGATTATAAAATAAAATTATGTAGATTATAGGAAATTTCACATAAACTGTCTAGTGCAATATTCCAAATATATAAACAGGTAAACATTCCAAATATATAAACAGATATTGCACTGATTACTGAATATAAAAAAATAAACTTCAAAGAAATTTATATAAAACCTATAGCCAGTAATTGCTGCAATGCAATGAAATTTAGCATTTTCTTATTTATTTATTTATTTACTGACAATTTCTTTTGTGTATAATGTACATAGTAAATAAAATTAAGGCTTACACCAAGATCACTTTAACACGAGTCATAACCTATACTAAACAAATGCGTCTTTAGATTCCTTTTGAAGACTTTAAATTCCTTTTGAAGAGTCCCGACTCCAGCAGAGTCTGCGTTAGTCACATTGTTGGGCAAACGATTCCATAGTAATGGATTCCCACACGTGAATGACTTGTCGCCAAACTTGGAGGTTTTGGCAGGAGGTGGAACAAGCAATTTAAGCTGATGACTGGACCAAAGAGATGACCTCCTTTCATTCGTTGCCGATCTTCATAAGTAAAGTAAAGTAAGTAAAGTAAAATCTCGTGGATTTCTATAGAGCCTTGGAAAGCAGCACAACAGTAGCTCCTTATTCTTAGGCGCTCAGCCTCTCTTAAAATAGGAAAGGAAATGAGGATTCATATTTTATTGTTTGAAAGTGTCCAAGTCTGTGGAGGGAAGCTGGGATCGAGTTCCAAAGTTCAGGTGAGGCGTACGAGAAGGCACGGTTGCAAATTTTTAGAAATGGCTGATTCAGTGGGCGTGACAGAGTGAGGTAAGATGATGAACGTGTGGCTCATGGAGGCTGAGGGGTTAATAGTGATCTAAGGTAGACAGGTTTTGACAAATGAAGTGAGCTATATGTAAGTGTTATTATCTTATATTGAATACGTCCAGTTATTTTAGCCAATGTAATGATTTTAGTATGGGTGAAATATGGGAGAATTTAGGTGACTTAGTAACAGCACGAGCAAGTGCATTTTGTATTGATTGCAATTTGTTGATAGAGGCTTTGGGAAGGTTATAGTAGAGGGAGTTACAATAATCTAATTTGGAGTGGACTATTGAGGTGGCAATTGTAGAGGCAGTTTTAGTATCTAGGCAAGAGCGTAGGCGGCGAAGGTCACGAATATGAACATAGCAGGCTTTTGATAGTTGGGAGATTTGTGATTCGAAGTTTAGAAAAGAATCAAATTTGAATCCTAGATTTCTAGCAGTTGGGACAGGGATTACCGTATATACTCGTGATAAAGTCGATCCGAGTATAAGTCGACCCTAGATTTTGGGGATTTGAAGGTGTCTAAAGTCATTGACCCGGCTATAAGTCGAAGTGACGTCACTGCGGCGAACCCTCTTGGGGTGATAGTGAGAGTCGGAACAATGGCGGACGCGAAGTGGGCATGTGGCGGCAGTGGCGCCATTGTTTTGATTGAAAAACTGCGTTTTAGCTTTGAGCTAATGAGAAACTGAATGATTTTGACATTCCCAGATTGATTCCTGACGATTAAGACAATTTTAAACCTGCTATTCGCTCATTCTTGACAATATAAAAATCTTAATTACCGGTAATCTTGAATTTTTTATATTTATGTAGCGCCAATAATTAATTAATATTTATGTGGCGCCTATAAATTACCAATCTTAATATCGCTGATGTCAACTTTTATTTAGATGCCGTAGTGTATTTGAAAATAATTAATTATGCAAAGAGTTAGCTAAATTAATTATTTTCGACATCCTATGTATGGAAACTTTACCCAACATTTAGTGCCTCACGTATAAGTCGAGGTCAGGATATATAACCTGTGAATTGGCCTTAAATTTCTCGACTTTATCACGAATATATACCGTATTGTGGTGTCAGGAGCCAAAACTAGTTTAGGATTGTCAATTTTTTTGAGTTGTTGGGGTAGTCCAATTAAAATAAACTCTGTCTTAGATGGGTTAAGAGCGAGGAGATTAGATGACATCCAAGCAGAGATTGATGAGAATGCAGATTCAAGCTCAATAATAGATGCATTAAATGAAAGAGGTGAGAAGGAAAGGAATAACTGAGTGTCATCGGCATAGAGTTGGTGATTTAAATTAAGGGAATTAATTAAAGATGAGAGCGGTGTGGTGTAAAGGCTGAACAGTACAGGCCCAAGAACAGATCCTTGAGGCACTCCAAAATCTACACTATGATATAGAGAAATTTGGCTAAGACAGGACACTTGAAAAGACCGGGATTTAAGGTAAGATGAAAACCAGTTGTGAGCTTTTTCAGATATTCCAAACCAGAGAGAGAGTCGTTCGAGCAGAATTTTGTGATCTATGGTATCAAATGCTGCAGAGAGGTCAAGGAGACAAAAGCCAGTAACTTGTCGGAGACCAATTGCGGTTAAGAGTCTGTCGTGAATGAAGGCAAGAACGGTTTCAGTTGAGTGATGTTTAGTGTAGGCAGACTGATGAGCATTATACAGCGAGTTATTTGAAAGGTGTTCGGTCAGTCTAGAAAGCACAATTTTCTCAGTAAGTTTTGATAGAAGTGAAAGATTTGAGATGGGGCGATAGTTATTAAGACCTTTCTGTCAAGACCAGGCTTTTTTAGGAGAGGAGTGACAAAAGAGTTTTTGAATGAAGATGGGAAAGTGCCTGAGGTAAGAGAGAGGTTAATGATTCTAGTTATGATAGGCATAAGCACGATGGCACACTGTTTGAGTAAAGAGGTAGGTATGGGATCTAGGTCGCATTGTTTGTTTGGGAGAGAAAGTAGCAGTTTGGATACCTCTTCATCAGTTGTAGGAGTGAAGCTGGATAAATTGCATGGAGGTTGTGGGGGAGGAGGATAATGAGGAGAGGTGGTCTGAGTAATAGTGAAAGACTTAAGGACACTGCGAATCTTGGAGATTTTTACAGAGAAGAACTTAGCAAAAGATTCAGCAAGTTCTGACAGGGAAATGGATTGAGGGAGAAGTTTTGATTCTTTGCGATGGAAAAGATCATTCATAGTTTTCCAGAGCTTATGTGGGTTTGAGCTATTTGTTGAAATGATGTTAGAATAGTACTTCTTTTTGGCAGAAGTAAGGAGATTATGATAGCGGTTGGTGGCAGAACGAAGATTTAAAAGGTCAGATGGAGAATGTGTTCTATGGTATGTTCATTCAAGACGTCTGCGAAATGACTTGAAAGCATGAATGAAAGAGTTATACCAGGGTTTGCTGTTGTGTGATGAAAGAGGTCTTGTGATGATAGGAGCATGTTCATCAAGAAGACCGGATAACACAGAATTGTATTTACTGATCAGTGACGGCAGAGAAGTGGGGGGTTAGTAATTAGTTCAGATGATTTAATGTTGTCACAGAACATACCATTGCTACTAGATAGTCGGGTCAGTGCGGATCATGTAACACCCGAAAGGTTAGCCATCAGCGCTTTTAGATGACTCGCTCCTGAACACAGAGCCAGTGAAGCCTATCCCTGAGCAGTGGTGTGACATGATCACCCCAGCGGCAATCGAACACCACTCGAGCAGACAGGCTCAGCATAGACTGCAAGCGATTCAACTTGCTAGCTGGAAGTTTGAGTAACACGCTAACATAACATAGCACCTATTTACATTTCTACTTATAGGTGCTCGTGGCTAGACCCCTAAGCCAAGCCACCAAGTCGAAAATATTTAGTCGTAGCCGCAAAGCCACCCAACTTTTGTGGCTAGCTGACAATCCGAGCCGAAAAAGTTGCAACCATAAACACTGCTGAAAATATTGTGGGTAGCCAAAAATTTTGGCATTGAGCATGCCAATAGCTATAGTTAAAAGTGCAGGTGCAGAAGAGCAGTGTACTCAGGGTTAGTTCTAGGATTATCAATTTTGGGGGTGTCGGTAAATTCTGGGGGTTCCCTGCCAAAAAAGTCTGGTGACAAGCAAAAAAGGTCATCCCATAGCTGAATTTGGAGATTTTGGGGGTATCGATCTCAAATTGGGGGGGTGTTTGGAATGTTAGGGGGTGTAAAAATATCCCTGAGTGTACTTACTAAGGTCTGGAAAATTATTAATATCAGTCAGCGATAAACCAATAATGGCAATAGCAGGCGTTTCTTATAGAAAATAATAGTGGTACAGTGGATCCCACTTAATAATATTATTGTAAACCGCTTAATTGCATAATCGCATAACATAAAAACCCGAACCAGTGTTTTGTGCGTAAAATTAATTATCAGACGTCCCGGCTATTCGCATAGCCCAGTAAATCGCATAAGCAAGGCTTGCACAGCACCTATGCAATTAGGTGGGTTTTACTGTATTAGAGTATTATTGTACCAGAAGAGTAAATGTGGTAGCACTGGTCGCAGAGCAAGCAAACAAATTGTGAAAAAACGATTTAAATTGTTTTTTAATGGCAGCTTTTCACTTTACAGCATATTTTTCAATATCTTTTTGACACGAAGGAAATGGAAAGCGCCAAGACTGGCACAATGCACCAAGGTAGTAACGTACCAGCGACCGTAGCACTGATTGTTTTGAGAGTAAATAACGTACATAGTTCCAGTCTCCGATTATGACCAACATGTCATACCATGGTACTGCACTTACTGTATGTACTCTGTAAGTTATTGTAATATTGATCTATTGCTTCTTCTGAGCTGCTGCTTGTAGGGGCATATACTTGTGTTATTGTCATTCTTCCAAATTTTGTCCTAAATCTTGCCGTTATTATTCTGGATGACACTGCCTGGTAGCCAATTAGTGCTTTTGATGCAGTGTCCTTCATAATGATTGCCACGCCTTCTTGTGAACTGCTGTCTTCTTTTCCTGAGCTTATTATTTTGTATTTTGCTTCTTCCACTAATGTTATAAATTCTCATTTACCTTTCCACCGTGTTTCTGAGATTCCGATAATATCCCACTGATACTTGTTAATTTCTTGTATGAGTATATTTAACCCTCCTGCATAATTCAAATTTCTTACGTTCCATGTTCCAATTCCAATATTGTGCGATTTCCCAAGTATTTCTTGGCACTGAGTTGCTGACTTTTCACTCGCTGCCCTAGTGCCCAAACACCCAGTGCGGGCCTTGGTAATCCGGGCGACGACCGATCCGTCATGTTGATCTGATTTCTTCTTGTTCATGTTTTGTGTCTTTCCATGACCCTGTTTTCGCCGAGCACTGGCCAGGTATATCGAGCTGGCCGCAATGTCCCATACATTTGGACACGTGCCCTCTGCTTACTTGATAGCGTACGAAGATCTTCCGCCAGTGATGCTGTTCCTTCATACTCTCAGGTTGATTCCATCCACCATCCCTGCCGTTGTCTTCTGGTACAGTTGGTCCACGGCACCTTATTCCGTATTATTCGGTGCAATCCCAGGAGGTTTCCCTGCCTAAGACTTCCCCCATTCGCCACCCAGGGGATGCGCCTCTAGCCGCTGTATCCCAGCGATTACAAACAGGCCTTTGACTCAGTGTGGCAGGAAGGGTTGTGGCAAACAATGAGGCATGCAAGCATTGAAGAAAAACTCATCTGTTTAATACAGGCAATATATCAGAAGTCAGAAAGTGCAGTGAAATTAGATACTGAAATGTCAGAATGGTTTAAGACAAATGTAGGACTGAGACAAGGATGCATGTTGTCTACAACACTTTTCATTATCATTCTGGATGTAATTTTTAAAATAGCAATTGGAGAACTGGACATAGGCATAAAATGTAGTGGAGAAAAATTAAATAATCTAAAATTTGCAGACGATGTCAGCCTGATAATAGACAACAAATCAGATCTTCAAACACTGACCAATGAAGTCAATCTAACAAGCAAAAGATTTGGACTAACTATCAACTCAAAGAAAACAAAAACCATGGCAGTCAGCAGAAAGGAAAAGCTCAAATCAAAATAGCATTAGATAACACAACAATAGAACAAGTCGAAAGTTTCACCTATGTTGGAGTCTTCTCCAACATAGTCAGTAATGGAAGTTGGAAGTAATGGAAGTAATTGTCAGTAATGGAAGTCATCAAGAAGACATAAAAAAAAATCGCCAAAGGACTGCAAACGATGGGGAGATTACAAAAAATCTGGAGCAGCAAGGCCATAAACATAAACACAAAAGTCACAATGTACAACACCATAGTAGTCCTGCAAATTATATATGGAGCAGAAACATGGAGCATGAAAGAAACAGATGAAAGGAGGCTACTGGTGGCCGAAATTACGTGCTTAC
This sequence comes from Metaphire vulgaris, assembly GCA_018105865.1. NCBI lineage: Eukaryota > Metazoa > Annelida > Clitellata > Crassiclitellata > Megascolecidae > Metaphire > Metaphire vulgaris. Next base: position 4,765,463 of record CM030857.1, read on the forward strand.
GGAGAATCCTTGGAGTAACTCGGCTACAAAAAATAAGAAAAGAAGATATCAGACAACGTCTCAACCTGAAGGATACAATAATTATAATCGACAAAATTAGAAGAAAAAGACTCAATTGGTATGGACATGTCAACAGAATGGATGAAAGGAGACTACCATACAAGGCACTCTACACTCAAATAGAAGGAAACAAAGGAAGAGGAAGACCCAGGAAAAAGTGGATGGACAACATCAGAGAAGACATGAACATGAAAGGAATTACAATAGTAGAAGGAAGACGATTGACAGACTTCTTGGAAGCATTTTGTGTCTAGCTATTGCTGCTGATGAGCAGGCAGAAAGCAAAGATGATGATGATGATGATGATGATGATGATGATGATGATGATGATGATGATGAACGTACATAGTTTACTTATTTTAAATGAAAAATACGATAAAAGATGACTTGGGCAGTCAATTCTTGCTTCGGCGCAGCACAAGAAGTGCAGCTTCGGTACAGGGACATGATCTGTACACATTGTGTCCAACTCCAGACTGTGCCTGCTGTGAGAAATATGAGATCTTCAAGGCCAAGACTCGGGAGAAGCTGTCCAGATTCAGGGAACTCTGTGAAAACGTTGGCCTTGGCCGTATCTTGGCATTGTTGGGCAACCTCAAGAGCCTCCCAAATGATCCTCTACAACATCCGAACATTCTCTACATGCCTGGACTGCGGCGTCAACCGTTCTGGGCCAGTTCAGAATTTCCACACAAAATGAAATTCCTCGAACGACAATGGAGCTACATAAATGGCAAATTTGAGGCCATGTGTGATGATGATGTTGGCTGGCTTCAAAGCTCGGTAGCCAAATTTTGTGTGTGACAAACTATCTAAGTTGAGTGGCAAAGTTATCAGGAAATCAAAATGGAACAAAATGTTACAAGAATACAGATTCAGTATTTGCCTTTGTTGGTGCATCTTGTATATAGAGGTGTCTTATTCATAATTTTTTCTACACAGATCATAAAAGCTGCGTCTTATAATTGGGCGCATCTTATAATTGAGTGCGTCTAAACTGCACGAAAATAAAATACTATTATTATTCCAAAATACTACTGGCCTACATGGTTACTAAACACTTTAGACAGATCGATAATTAATTTCCATCCCATAATACTCATGTTGTTTTTAATTGGCACTTTTGCTAAATAATTAGAATTAGGTACATGAAATATCTAATTAATTAGAATAAATTTTGATCCAATTAAGTTAATTGGCAGCTTAATTAGATCAGGGATGACGATGATCACGAATTGTCAAATGACAACTGACAAATAATGCAGTCAAGTTGTAAACATTATTCTTAACAGTCAGATGGCAATGTTAATCAATGACAAGCAACTCCATCTTTTCTTTGTCTTTTCTGCATCAAAAGGTTTGTACTTGCAAGGAGTGCATAGCTTTGCATGACTAATAAAATTCAATGACACCCTTATTGGTTTCCAAACGCCAGTTATCCTCTTCCTGCATGTCTTGCAGGATCCAGAAATGTGCGTTTTATTATTGTCTATTTGATTGACTGTAAAGTCCATAAAAAATTTCCCAGATTGTCAGGTATCTCTTCCAAAAAATTTGCCATGATCAACCAACAATTTACAAAGAGATACTATTAGGTCATTGATATTGTCATTGAAACATTGACAGGAAAAAATACTTTTTAGGACGGTGAGCTAAGTAAGTAAGCAAGCACTTTATTCCCAAAAAGTTAATAATAATAATAATAATAATAATAATAATAATGTGATTTTAAGTGGCTTAGGACACCAAGTAAGCCTGTGTGAAAACCACTGTTGTAATTCTCCGCATTCAATAACCTACTTCATCGAGATAGCCTTTGAATCCGTTCACCATTTCAACTGTCACTCCCACCTCGTCCAATCTGTTCCATTTTTCCACAACCCTTGCACTAAAATTTTTCTTTCTTGGACCCACCATCTGCTTAAACAATTTGAATTTGTGGCCTCTTGTGCTGCTACAGTGTGCCAATGTAAAGAATCGATCGTAAGGCACATCTACTTTCCCAGTCATTATTTTGTATGTTTCAATCAGATCCCTTTTCTCTCTTCTCCTTTCTAATATTGTCAACTCACAATATTTAAGTCTTTTTTCATAGCTTAAATTATGGCATCCATGATCCATTGACCATCTTTGTTGCTCGTCTTTGCACTTTTTCTAAAATCTCTATATATATAAAAGCTAGATTATTAAGATTACAAAATATATTTTGATTTAACTAGAATTATTTCTAATTAATTAGAATTACTTTAAAAATCTAATTAAAAATAATTGTAATTACATAAACAGTTTTTCTAATTAATTAGAATTAGAATTAGCACATGTTCTAATTAATTAGATAGTTAAGCTTAATTAACTAATTTAAAATATAACACTGATAATACTAACTTGGCTATGCAGCAGTCCGTAAAGCAGTCCGCACTAATAAAACTCACACACATACTAGAAATTCAGGTTTTAAAATTTTATGAAAGCTTACTATGATGGGCATAGTTGGGTAATGATAGAAAGCTTGTATTATGTCATGCTGCTTTGTAACACTGTAGATTAAAACTTAGACAAATACAATAATTGACAGTGTATCTTGATCTGAACAAATCTTTTATTACAGTTAAAGAATCATAAATCAAGTTATGTAAATTTTATAACTGTGGAATCCATAGTCAAATCTCAGATTGGCCTAATAGTCATTTACACAATTATCAGCATTTTTACCTTAGCTGCTTTGCAGATTTCCTCATAGACAACATGCATTGGTGTAGTTTCATAATCAGTCAGATTAACAGATACTTGTGCCATATTTGCTTCTTCCAAATACCATCCAATTGCCTGAACACACTTAAGCTTTCCAGGCTGCAATAACATAAAATAATCAACATCCAAGATACAAAAAAGCATCTAATATATTATCTCAAGGCATATGAAATATTGAGAAAAGCATAGCCAAAATGCACTTATATTAGAACTGTAATTCAAATTTCATGTAACATATACATATGAAAAGGGAAATTTTAGTGAACCAAGAAACTATAGATCAGCAAGTTTGACTGCATGCTGTGTACTGGTAAGGCTCTGGAAAAAACCATAGAAATTGTTAGATCAGCTCACTAGATAAGCAAATATTACTATATACGGCATGTGCATTATGATAATTAAAATGATTTTAATGGTCTCAATTTTCAAAATTTCTTAACTTTCGATATTTATGACATTTGCATAAGGATAATAAAAACAGTATCCGCTTCTAAGAAATGCATTCAAAGACATAATTTCCTACCATCACACTCTCAAGCACAAATATTTGTTGACTAAACAAAAAAATGACCAAATGATTGGCGATGAAATAATTTCGGCAACATGAGTTCAACCATATAAAAGTTGAACCAAATGAATTTAAACTAAGAGAATGGGAACTGGCATTAGAGCTGAAGATGACTGGGTTAAAGTAATCAGTGGTGTCCTACAAATTTCAGTGCATGGACTTCTTTTCCTGATAGACATGTATCAACTGCACTGATGAGGGCATACTATCAAAAATCTTAAAATCTGCAGAGAGCACAAAAGTATGTAGGGAAAATGGCAATTGGTTTAGACAGGAAGATGCTACAGGAGGACTTTCTGAATGGTCAGAGGATTGGCAAATTCATTCAATGTAGATGTAATGCAATTAGGGCTGTCATATTAACACGTTAATGAATGTACTAACACGTTAAAGAATTAATCGCTATTAAAAATTTAACGCCTTTAAACATTTTAACACAAATTTTGTTTGATCCATAAAATAGAACAATCAAATTTTTAATATATTAAAATTGAACCATTGACTTCACTTTTGAATGAACATTGTTACAAAATCGTTATTGCTAAAACAGTTAGCAACAACAAACATTTGACGTTTGAGCATTCACAGTATCATTGAACCATTGAATACTTACTTTTTCGTTTGCAACCTTCCGTATGACTATAAATTTCAACTTTAAATAAATTAATTTAAGTATATTCTATGCTGTTGCTGACGTCATTTTGTTGACTGTCTAAAACTAGTACCGGTACATTTAATCTATATAAATAAAATGTAAAGCGTTCATATGTATGTTTATACAAAATCTTCAATCTCCAAAAGTTCTTCACTTATTGCTTTGAAATTTTTACACAACCTCCCATTCGAATACACGCATCCTTTATGTTGCATGTTTTGTTTAAACACGTAAACACGTTTTTTTAAAAAGACCACCATCTGTTGATTAGCAGTGCAATTGCGCAGTGTCCTAAAATCTGCAGAGAAATCTGCGTTTCGATTGAAAAACAGTGCCATCTCTTGATTGGTGATCGAATTGAGCTGTTAATTGATCTGTGTTTGTTTACCAGTAAATTTAAATTTCTCATTTTTATTTGCATTCAAATCATCATCATCATGTTCTCTGTCCTGGGACAGGTTCAGGGCTCCATTGTTTCCATTCCTCTCTGCGTCTTGCTTCCTCCTTGACTTCTTGCATAGGTCTTTCGACGCTGTGTGTCTGTTTTCATCATCCAGTCCAGTAGCATTCTCCTTGGTCTTCCTTTTGTCCTTCTTCCTGATATTCTTCCCTCACTTACTGTTCTGAGTAATGATTCTCCTCTTAGTACGTGTCCAATCCAGTTCCTCTGTCTTTTTTTGATGGTACTGATTATCGATCTTTGTTCGTCCACCATCTGTAGTACTTCATCGTTTGTTTTCTTGTCCGTCCACTTGATGTTTTCCATTCTTCTCCATACCCACATTTTGAATGCTTCCAGCTTTTGTATGTCCTTCTTCTGGAGAGTCCAGGTTTCTGAGGCATATAAAGTGACACTCCATATCAACGTTTTTATCAGTCTCTTCTTTAGTTCTCTATTTGGCCCGCCTCTTACCAGTTCTCCTCTGTCCAAAAAGGCTTGTTTTCCCATCGCTATTCTTCTCTTTATCTCCTCCTGGCATCAGGAATCTTCTGTTATTAGGCTCCCAAGGTAGCAGAATTGTGTGACCTGTTCCAGTTCTGTTCCATCAACCATTATGGTGAATCTAGGTGGATTTTTTCTCTTTTTTATTACCATGATTTTTGTTCTTTGAGTGTTTATTTTCATGCCATATTCTTTTGATGTTGTATTTAGTTTGTCCATTATTCTTTGTAGTTCTCTTTTACTCCCTGTTAGCATCGCTTGATCGTCTGCAAAATGAATGGCTTGTATTAGTTTCCCTCCAATGTTTATTCTCGCTCTTTCTTCCTCTAGTGCCTCTCTTATTAGTTCCTCAATGTAGATGTTGAATAGCAGTGGTGCTAGTGGACAGCCTTGTCGTGATCCCCTTCCGATTTCTCCAGTCGCCGAGTTATCATTCCCAATCCGTATTTGTATTGTTTGTTCCATGTATAAATTCCTAATCAGCCTTCTGTCCCTCCAATCAATTCCTAGTCTTTTCAATGCTTTAAATAATTTAGGCCATTGTATTCGATCGAATGCCTTTTCGTAATCAACAAAACATACATACACATCTTTTCCACATTCAATGTTTCTTTCACCCATGACCCTCAGCACACCGATGGTATCTCTCGTGCCTCTTCCTCTCCGGAATCCAAATTGATCCTCTCCCAGATGGTTTAAAGCCTCTACTTTTGCTTCAATTCGCTCTTTCATCACTTTTAACAGGATCTTTGATACAAGGCAGTCAAACTCGCGAAATAAACGGTTTTTTCGCACGTTTTAGACGCAAAAGAATGTTGGCTTTCGTTAGAATAGCCCTAAATCCTAAATATAGTGGTCTATATATAGAAATGGGTGCGATTTCTTGTTGCGGTCTATATCGACCGCAATGGCTGCCTGAGAGTTAAATACAATGTCGGCCGTATTAATTTTATACTAGAAAGATGCTCGCTTCGCTCGCGCTCGCAATGCAGGATAATACTAAAACCCAATCATTGAATTCATGCTGCTGAACAACGTTTCAATGATGTACATACGCCACGTAGCCAAGCTCTGACGTTGCAATGTACGCTTCGTCAAACGCTTCGTGTGGCTGTTCGCTTTGCGTGGCCGTTCGCCGTTCGCTTCGCGAGTTGTACACATTATGACGCTGCAACGTACGCCTCGTCAAATGCTTCACGTGGCGTTAAGCCGGCGTGGCGTTAAGCCAGCGTGGCGTTTGCTTCGCGTCGCCGTTCGCTTCGCAAGTTATACACACTATGACGCTGCAACGCACGCTTCGTCAAACGCTTCGCGTGGCCGTTTGCTTCGCGTCGCCGTTCACTTCGCGTCGCTGTTTGCTTCGCGTCGCCGTTCGCTTCGCGAAGCCTATGGTTCCAAAACGACCAATCAGAACGCTTACCCAGCCAACCAATCAGAATGCTTGAAGGTAACGAATGAGAACGTCAGACAGCCAACCAATGAGAACGCTTGAAGGTAACAGAGAGACATACAGACCAAGAATCTTAATATTGTAGAAGTTGGCTTAAAACTTGTTAAACTTTTATAAAATCTCGTCAAGAAGTGAAGATGAGCAAAATTTTGTTGTATTTCTCAACAACTGGAGCTTACGTCAACAAAAAGGGGAAGGTTGTTATCGATGTAAAGTCTGATGTCAAAAAAACTCTTTTCATGGAGTTATTCTCCATCAGAAAGATTCGAAAAAGGATCCTCCTAGTGATCCTGTTACCTTATATCAAAGGTTCTCAACCTTTTCATCCCAGCATACCCCCAAGATAGTTTTGGAATATGATGTGTACCCCCAAACCCCACCCCACCCCAAACCGCCCCTAAAGAAGTATATTTGCAAATGATGACTATAAACGTAGCCTATATTTTAAAGTTGCTAAATAGCATCCACATTTAGACAACTCAAGCAGCTTCACTGCTTCAGTCATAAAGTCCTTTAGTTTCATTCCACAGGTGCACACACATCAGAGTCAGTAAGAGGGTTGGACCTGCTTAGCCACCATCAGAGCTTCAATTCAAGGGTGGTTTTGGACAGTGCCACGGACAAACGAGCACAAAACTTCGTTTTCATGGAGAAGACAGCTGAGAACCCTTGCTCACCGAGATAGGTGCTTGGGAACATCAGCAACAACATAATGGGCTCCACAATAACAGTAGGGTAGGGCTAAAACATCCGGCACCATAACTTTGTCAGAGGGAGAGAGCCGAATGCATCTCGCGCGGTGGAGTCGTTAATGAAGTCGATGAATTGCTCCAGGATGGGTTCAAAACTGGCTTTGACATCCACAGAGAATGGGTTGCATGTCATCTTCAAATCAAGATCGCTCATATCAGGGAAGTACTCTGGAACTCGTTCCGCAACGAGGAGAGGAGGGGTTCAACTTGTCACTGTATATTAGGAACTTTTTTTTCATTCCGCATTATTGCGATGTTGTTGAACACGGTGAAATTTCCTTCCCAAAGTTCAAGCTTAATCGCAAAAGCTCAAACTTTAAAAACAAAATCAATCACTGTATTGACACTCCCTTGCAGCGATTTGTTCAGCTCATTAAGGCATGTGAATGTGTCATTCAAGTAGGCTAATTTCAGAAACCATTCTTGATCCGTGAGTTTTGCGGCATGAACTTGGTATTTGGTGTTTCTGCCAATACGGCTGAAGAATTCGGCCTAGCTCATGCACACATGGCGCACACCTGCGTGTACTGTACAATTGTAGGCTACATTGTATATGACAAAATTTAACATTCTAAAAAATTTTTACATATGCAAGTCTCAGGGTGGCGTACCCCCTGAAAAACCTCTGACGTACCCCCTGGGGTATGCATATCTCAGGTTGAGAACTGCTGCCTTATATGAAAAAAATGGAGTCAGTTGCAAAAAGGCTATTTGATGGCAGCGATGCAGAATTTGCAAATTGGTCTCGTGTCCTTGACCAAAATCTCTGGCCTAAAAAAGGCGGTTCTAGGACTATTGACCACAGGACGATTGACCATAGGACGATTGACCACTGGACGATTGACCACAGCGGACTTTTGACAACTGGACGGTTGACCACAGCGGACTTTTGACCACTGGACGATTGACCACAGCCGTGAGTATCAGGCTTAGCACTGGAGCCCGATAAAGTGCTAAAAGCTTATCATTTCATATTGACGCATCAAAGGCTATTGATTGCACTCCTCGAGTGGCGCAAGTTATTTTGGCGAACCAGGGGTGCGTCCAGCCAACGCGTCTTTGTCCGTGTTACCAGTGTTGCCACTGTAGCCATTGTTCTTATTATTGCTTGGTTTGTTAATAAATAAATAAACCAACAATTATCGGAAGCTGCATTTGTGCCTTATAAAGTCGCTGTTGACTGAGTCTCAGCGCACTGTCAGTGAAGGTGAGTCTTGGCTGTGATGAAAATCGCCTACCTGAGGTCACGTTTGTGCTCAGGAGGTCAACTGTGAGCCAAGGAAGGAGACAGACGCCTGCCTGTCGGAATGCAGGGAGTCAGTTTGGGTGAATTGACCATCAAGGAAAAGAGTGGACCGCTGTCCATTCAGGCACGGTTAACCCCGGTTTTTGGTAAAAGCATGAAGAAATAAACAGACACCGCTGCCCATCTAGAAGTGAGCGCAGGAGGAACCCAGCGTGCTAAGAAGCCGCAACAGAGGAAAGACATCGCCGCCTGTCTTTAAGGGGAGCGGAAGTCGGTCACTTTACCGACAATGAAAAGGTGTCGTACAAAGTCGAAGCCAGTGACCAAGAATATGTACCGAAATTGCTTAAGGCGCTGAGACCAAGTGGCCAGCAATAAGGGGAGCCAATTAAAGGGTCTCTTGGATGAGGCCGGAGACAGGGCAGACAGAGACACGTCAGATCAGGAAAATCAGAACCCTGTGTTGAGGAGCGACCATCCTCAGTATGCGGCCTGCCCGGCAGCCGCGGACACCTCGTCTGATGTCGGTGAACCGGAAAATCGAACAGACGCTGCCGATCAGGCAGAGTCAGCGGCAGATAGCGATCGGGAAACCGAGCGGGCATTGGAGGCAGCCCGACCGCCGGCTGTGCGACGAGACCACAAGCCGGGGTAGCCACACTTCTTTGCTGACAATAACAGTTTCGAACCTTTTATTTATCCGATTAGTTGGACCACCTCTTATTCGCTTTGATCCCTCCAAGTATGTGGCTTCGTGGGTACTTCAAAGGTGACATTCAGCCATTGACACAAAAAGTTTGAAAAGGAAGAGGGTAGATACATCAGATGAGGATTCTATAAAATTGTTGAATTATATGTTAACATTTTTTGAATGCAATTTTTGAATTTTTTAAAAACTTCCCACTGTTATCGGTGTTCGTAAAAAACGCTACTTTAGATATTATTCAGATTTAACGAGGGTGCGCGTACTAAAGGTACCACTGCTATAATTAACACACCTCAGCGCCAAGAGAGCTCCTCTTATGTCACACTTTCAGCACTGTCTACCACCTTTTTTCATCTTGAACCATTCGGATGTTGTGCCTGCAACTTTAATTTTTGCCTGTTGTTTCTTTTACATTTGAATCAGAAGCTGCATTAAATGTGGTGTGTATTATTATTATTATTTTTATTTTTATTATTATTATTATTATTACATGGTTTTTAACACACACTAAGTCATTCACTAAGTGAAGAATCATAGTGCGGGGTGAGTCATGTGTCCTAAACAATGTGTAGGCCAAACTGCAGAGTACAGTTTTCAGTCAGCGTTTAAAAACAATCAGCGAAACAGTTAAGTCCGAAGTGACAGATTTTGGTAGATTGTTCCAAACAGATGGAGCAGCATTGGCAAAGGAAGTCAGTAAGAGAAAGGTAAGTGAGCCACTGTATCAGTCTGTTAGCACCTCATGATCTCAATAGTCAAGACTGTTCCTGCAATTGGATGACATCTGCCAGGTACCTGGGTTGCTGTGTTGTTATCGTCTTGAAGGTGATTAGTTTGATCTTGTACAGAATGCAGTACCGTACTGGTAGCCAATGAAGATGAGTAAGGATCGGTGAAGTGTTCTGTTCGGCGCACTTTACAAATGGCCCTAGCCAGTGAGTTCTGCACCCGCTGCAGCTTTGTTAGTTTTTCCTGAGGTGCGGTAAAGAACAGAGTTGCAGTAGTCTAGTCTACCGCTAACCACAGGAACAAGCTACTGAAGCAGCTGTGTCAAAATTGATGCTGCTGCAGATGTGCTTTAGACTTGGATACGAAAGTATGCTGATTTGCAGATTGTGTCAACATGGTTGATTGAATGCAATGGGTGCTGATCACAACAGATGATAACCTGCCATTCATGTGTTGCCGCAAGCTAGTTCCGACGACAATGGCTTCCATCTTGTCTGGATTAAGTGACAATCCATTGACATCAAGCCAGAGGTGAACAGCATAAAAACAGTTGTTCAGAGTCAATACTGCTTTGTTGTTAGTGAGCGCAATGTACAGTAGTGTGTCATCGGCATACTGTACACACTGGATGAAGCTGCAATTTGTGTCACCAGTATCACATACAGTGAGAATAGTAGAATAGTAGCAGTCCAAGTAAGGAGCCTTGTGGAACTCAAAATTCACACCGACCTGTCGACAACTGCTTGCTGCCAACACTTACTGTCTGAGTTCGGTGAGTGAGGTAAGATGCTATCCAGTTGAGAGGCCATCCTGAGTGAGAGGTCGTCCTGAGATGCCAAACGTGTAGTGAAGTCTGCACAGCAAAGTGCTAATATCAACTGTCGAAGGCAGCCGACAGGTCCAGTTGCAGTAGTGCAGTTCGATGGCCACCATCAGTGATGCTGTGCAAGTCATTCAGCATTTTCAGCAATGCCACTTCTGTTGAGTGATGGCGCCTGTAGGATAAATGGAACTTGTCGAAGTTTGGTGATTGTTGTGTATCCCATGTGTATATATATATGTATATATATATATATATAAACTTAAACTTAGCATGATTTAAAGTGGCTTAGAAGGCATTACTGCCTGTGTGAAAGCCACTAGGGGCACTAACGGGGCTTGAACCTGCTCTGTCAGCCTGATGCTCCAGCACGTAACCCACTATGCCATCCTATATATATATATATATATATATATATATATATATACATATATACATATATACAATGGATATGTATATACCCATTGTATGGGTATCCCATTTCTAACATTGTCATCCATAGTCGTTCATGTGTGACAGAATCAAGTGCCTCTTTATAGTCAACAAAGCACTTTTAAACACTGGATTTTGATGCTCTTGTGCTTTCTGTAGCAAAATTCTTAGGTATCTCGTTCCTCTGCCCTTGCAGAATCCAGCTTGCTCTTCTGCTAGCTCCATTTCAATTCAATTAGTCTTAGTAATACATGAAAAGGGTTGCAGTGGAGTAATTATATGAGTCTTATGCAATCAGATGGTGGTGGGTTTGAATCTGACTCTAGCCACTTGCAGCAACCTTCAACAAGTCATTTAACCCTAGTTACATGTGAGGCAGGCCATCAGAAGCTCATCTCATCTCCAGGTGGCAACAAGCCAATTGAACCTGTCTAATCGTCATTGTCGTCGTCATCATCATCATAAAATGATCAATATTGATTTTGCCCAATTTCAATTATATCTAATGAAACAATAAGAATAATAGAAATAATAAAGAAATCTGGATCTGAAGTGAAGCTAGCAAAATGATATGACTTGGCATATGTTGACCATGAAAATATACCACATGTCTATGCATCATCTTTTATAGAAATTTTAAGTATTCAAATTCAGCTTGATACCTGTTTTTCACCACGCCCTTGTTCACGAATATCTAATGCAATTCTGTGTGCTTGCTCTTTAGTTGAAAGCATGTTTACATTGTAAGCAATCAAGAACTTCCGAGCGCCTACAATGGTAGCACCCCAATTTGGTACAAAATCATTTGGGCCAAAGTCAGGTTTCCATTGTTGTTTGGTGAGCTGTGAACAACAATTTCATATGATATAGTAGCTTATTGATTAATTATATGCACAAAGCTGAAGAAATTGTGCTATCAAACTGATAATAATCATTAATTGAACCCAAATCAATTACCAGAGAAATTCAAAACATGACAATATACCAGACCAAGATAATTCCAGTCACAGTCAGTTTGTGAATGTCTGAATCCAATGTCAAAATTATAAATACAATAACTTGGTAGTGCTTACCACACAATGTTTACCTACACAATCAAAAATTTCAGTGTAAATGACCATTTAATTATATGCTGAGTTTAAATATATTTCTATAAATGTTTGTTCTAATGCTGAAAACAATTGGTTACATGATTCTTATAATAATCGTAAGGTTGGACACTGCCGAGACATTGGACCTGCGTTATTTACCTATATCTTAAATTACGGAAGGTAAAAATGAAATTTCTACAGTGCTACTCAAAAGCTTGGCACAGTAAAACAGCTTATTCATGAGCGCTAAATCTGGGTAAAATCTATAATCCGTTATCCTAGTCCATGGTTGTCAAGGTTGTAGATCCAGCTAGGCAATTGCAGGAATTTCTATGGAGGATGACAAGATTTAAGGTGGGTACACTGCATAGTAAGGTTTTTGTCATAGTATTTCCTGAAAAGAAGTTTTTTTTGGTTGTAAGATTTGTGGAGTGGAGGTCAATGGCAACTGATTAGTTGACTGAAAAGAACTTAATACATTTACCTTTCAGATCTCTTTTCAGATCTCTGACAGAAGATGGGCAAATGGCTAGTAACGATAAAAGCATTTTTTAGCATCTCTTATTATTATTATTATTATTATTATTATTAATTATTATTATTAATTATTATTATTATTATTATTATTATTATTATTATTATTATTATTATTATTATTATTAGCTGGACAATTTATATAATGCAATAAGATTGGCAGAGAATGACCAAAGACAAGAGTGCTTTACAATACTACATATACCTGATGGTGAATAGGTGAGATTTAAGCAAATTAGGCAAATTTAGGGTTATTCGTTCTTCGCTTTCTTTATCTGCAGCCAAATCTTTGGTTCATGCTTTTGTGGCTAGTAGGCTAGACTATTGCAATTCTCTCTATCTTGGCCTGCCCAAAAGCCTGCTCTCCACTCTGCAATCTGTCCTAAATGCTGCGGCTCGTCTTGTGGCTAAAGCTCCTCGCTACTCTAGCATCTCAGACTTTATGCTTAACACCCTCCACTGGCTTCCAATTTCTGACCGCATTAAATTCAAACAAGTAATTATTGTTTCTGCAGCACTTCAAGGTCAGGCACCATCTTACATTACTGAGCTTTTCAAATCACCCTCTACTGCTGTTCATCTCCTGCTCCACTCCACTGATCAGAAGAATGTTTATGTCCCCAGATCACGCACTGCTCTTACCCAGCGTCGAGCTTTTGCAGTGACTGGACCCTCCCTCTGGAATGCCTTAAACCCATCCATTCAGTAATCACTTCTTACTCCCTCGCTCTGCTCAATGCAAAAGCTAAAGTCTCACTACTTTACCCTGCGACTCCAACGCTAGGAGCACCTCTGAGTAGAAATAGAAGAGGCGCTATACAAATGTCACATTACATTACATTAAGATTACTACCCACCTTTCCACCTAACCATGCTACGACCCTCTCTTAGAGCCATGCGCCAGGTACTTGTGGTTGGAATACTCAGAAATGCTCCCACAAAAATAACTCTGTATGGGAAAAGGGTAAGATTTGTGGTGTTTCAGATAGTGTCATAGAGTTAATGGATCCAAGTATATGTAACTAAGCATTTTTGGGTAGAGTGCATTTGATAGTGCCGGACCACCTTTGATAAATCCTTGCTTCTGAAATAATGAAGAATGTCCATTCATTCATTCATTCATAAGTTCATTAAAGGGTGCAATTAAGACTAATGCGCCTCAGCTGATTCACTAAACAAATATGTTTTTAGATGAGTAAGAAACGTTGAGCGATTGAGTTTCATCACGTAACAATAGCGGTAGGGCATTCCAGAATGCAGGGGCAAGCGCCCGAAATGAACGATCGCCAATTCTGGTATGGGTACGAGGAGCCCAGAGGAACCAAGTGGATTTCTTTTTCTTTGTGCTGACAGATGATAAGTTTTCAGCTGTTGCTGCATTTGTGGATATATGCTTAACATTTGAAGCTGAGTGCCGATGCTTGATGAACAATATAAAAAAAACTGTGTAACAGACTTGAAATTGACTAATTGCAAATGTTAGTGCATATTAAAAATTTTTTAAACAAGTGGATATACTGTGGATCTGGAACGAGTTTGAAAACTTTGGAAGGTAACAAAAACAGAAGACAACACACTAGTGACACTACATAGGCTGTGATAGGCATAGGGTTGCCAGACGTCCTCCAAAAGGAGGACATGTCCTCCTTTTTAGGTCCATGTCCTCCGTCCTCCCGGCAAAGCTAAAAATTGTAAAATGTCCTCCTTTTTGAGCTTTTGTATGCTATCAATTTTCGTTCTCTCGGTATTGACGAATTTCATACGTTTTAGTCCGTTATCTCAGTTTACCCAATCATCGATATTAAAATAGCGTTTTAATAATATCAATATCGATTGTCCAAAGTCCCAAAATACTCGACTCTCGTCATTCTATCTCTAGTGTCTATGCAATAGTCTATGGTCATTGGTCAAAATGTTAATTTCATTTCCAGTAGCAAACGCAGAGACTGTAAACAGTAAACGGCTAGTCATCATCAGTCATACAACTCGATGATCTGGGGCCGTACATAAATTATGCAACGCGATTTTGGCACTTTTTGACCCCCCTACGTAACACGGCGTAACAAAACGTCAGACCCCTAAAATATTACGTAACAGGCCGACCAACCATTTTCGTCCTCCAAAAAGTCTTGACAAGCAAAAAAGTTCATATCCTTGTAATTTTCCTCTCGATAAACCCTGACAAGCAAAAAAAGAGGTCATCCTTGTTTTTTCCTCTTCAAAATCTCTGACAAGCCAAAAACGGTCACTTAAATTTTTTGCGTTACGTAACATTTCCGGACTCCCCCGTTGTCACACTTCGTAACAAATGGCCGGACTCCCCTAACCGCGTTACATAATTTATGGACGACCACTGCACAGCTGGTTTCATGTATACAATGTCCTCCTCTGTCCTCCTTTTCGTCTGGCTCTGTCCTCCTTTGGCTACCCATGCATCTGGCAACCCTAGATAGGCACCATATAGGCCTAAGACAACTTTCACAGTGCTACCGTGCTAGCATCTATTAAAACTATTTAAAGTATGATGCAGATTTAATCGTCATATTTAATTTTTACTGGTAATAATAAGAATATTTGAATCAAGTTATATATCTTATCTTATCCTTCTCGACGACTTCTATAGCGCCGTATGCACGACGAAGGCCGAAGTCAAAGGCACTTTGACATAATTTGGCATGCCGATGGCGAACAAAGGATAACAAAGACAGCGTAAAGTCCGCCCTGATTGGAACGAAGAAAAGCGCTGCCCTAACACACATGGTGGCGAATCCCGTAGAAAGTGACCTTCCGCTGTAGAACCCTCCGCAACAGACACATCAAAGGAAGAAAACACGGGATAAGATGTTGAAAATTCCGCAGATGTTGTGAGAACTGTCCGCGAGGCAAGACCACACGGAGAATTTCTGAGATGTGGACTCCCATGAGTAGACCATCGCCGAACTAGGTAAATCCGACTTAGGATGGAATTCCAGGCTACGATTAGGATGAAAGTGGTAGCATTCCCGCACGGGTATCTAGTCTGCAGTTCTGCCAAGCCGCGTCGATGAAAAAAATCGCAGAACAAAATGGCGGACCAGACACGCGACGAATCATGCAGCGACTAAAAACGTCCAAATCCACCCGAGAAAAGTGCAGAGGACCTCCCGAAAATGACGAGAAGGTCACTCTTCGCACATTTTGCGCTGAAACAAGCGCAAAATATTGTCGAACTGCCCAGAACGACGCTTTTCCGAGGCATGCACGTGATGCACAGAAGCATGCTGGCCGCCATTAACCAGCGCCAACCGGTTATATGTATGTATTGTATATATATATATAATATATATATATATATATATATGATGTGCAAGTCATGTGCGAGTAGTGACCTTCTCATCATTCAGCCAAATACGCAGACCTAACAACCGATTACATTTTCTTGCCTTTGGCCTTTGAGTCCCTCGGCCCCATTAGTCACGACGCACAGCTCTTCATAAAACAACTAGGTCGTCGCATTTCCGAGTCTTCTGGAGACATTAGGGAAGGGAGTTTTTTATTTCAGCGTTTATCCATAGCTATCCAACGCTTCAACGCAGTATCTGTTCGAGGAACGTTTCCCGTTGCAAGCTTTGAAGAACCATACGAGAGTTGACGCATACACTAATTTTTGTCTCCGGACATTTTTCATAAGACCCTCGGAAATTAAGTACCGAGGGCATAATATATATATATATATATATATATTATTATTATTATTATTATTAACGTACTGATTTATGTGGTAACTCGTCCGAACGAACTGCGTGAACACATTACAAAGTTACAGATAACTCGTGCGATATAACCAGGTTTTAAGTCTCTCTTTAAAAGTATTCAAGGTCGAGAGAGCCGTATTGATGGCGGTAGACAATTCCATGCCCGAGCCGGCGTCGCTGGAAATGCTCGATCCCCGACGGTTCGAGGCGCATCCTCGGACCACCAATAAGGCGGATCCAGCCGATCTCAATCTCTGCCGGCTTGCGTGGTCAGCCACTCGTGATAGTTCGGACGCAAGGTATTCTGGACTGGATATATATATATATATATGGTATCACATCATAGCCGCCCCAGCCATGACCGCCCCAGATGGTATCTGCCCCAGCCATGACCGCCCCCGCCATGACCGCCCCCAGCTATGGCTGCTGAAAGTATCGTTTAGGGTTAGTGTTTCGTGTCTGGGTTATGGTGTGAGTAATGATTATATGATCCCATACAGGTGCAATACACTGCTTTTCGTCAAAGCCCATAAAGTAACTGGGGCAGTTATGGCCGGGCGGTCATGACTGGGGCGGTCATGGCTGGGGCGACTACTACCTGTAACCATATATATATATATATATATATATATATATATATAATATATATATATATATATATATATATATAAAAAATCTTGGATATGCAAAATTTTTTCGCATTTCTACGTTTGAAATACAATGTTGTAAAAATATTGCACAACGCACAATGGCCCTTGCCTTGCACAATGTCGCTAGCGCAGGGCGCATTGCTATCTCTCGCTTAGAGAGAACATTGCCCAGGACCGAGCCATGCAGCACTCCACAGAGTACACATATCCGAGGAGCTATTGCTGTGTTGTCTGTGTCTGTGTTCTGTTCATAAGGTAGCTCCTCTGCAGGAGTGAGCAATGCCCTTTATGCCAAAGGTTAAGTCCAGGCGCCGTGCCAGAATATGCGGATCAACCAACTCAAATGCTGCTGAGATGTCGAGCAAGCACAGAAGCCCAACCTGGTCATTGGAGATCAATCAATCAATTAACCGCTTCGCCACCAGAGACCAAAATAATGATGACGCCACATGCAAATATCATGAAATTTTATAATTTTTTATTTCATTTACTGGCCTGAAGGTTTGTAGATACTATAAAACTAATAAACATATTAAGAAACATTAAAAACATTATAAACAATAAAAGCATTAAATATAAGTAATAACTTCCAATTTTCGGTAGAATCTCTAAAATCATTGGGAATCATTGATACGAATGATTATTGCAAATTTTCAAACCTTATCAAAATAAAGTAATACATTTCTAGTGTTGGTTTATGAATTATTCCCATCAAAATCTTCAAACTTATAAATTTCTTCATTTCACTTTGGGCTGTATCAACCTATGCATGAACTCAGGAAGTTGACGCTAGATGAATAAATAAACTATGTTGAATAAACTGAATAAACTATGTTGCAAACAAGTTTGTCTGGTAAATAAAATGCCTAGCCAAGTCCGATGAGACAAACATGTCATAGAATTGTGTTGCATTGATGTTATTTACTTTGAACCTGCTCTACGACTTTGAACTTTGAACCTGCTATGCGAAGAAAAGGAATAGAGAAGTGGCAGTTCACCATTGGCTGCCATCCACTGCATGCGCTGGGAGATATAATTTTCGTCCCCACATTTCAAACAAAATTACGCCTAAAATTGTCACAGAAGTTATCTACAGGCTGACCTTCTTTATCACGCCAAAAATTAATAATTCCCTACGCCGGCGATTGCCAAGCGTCAATAAGAAAATGCCGGAAAATTCCAGCTCTATGGCGTGAGCAATTTTCCCCGTACGCCGGATTTTTCCGGCACAGGGTGGTTAAGTGGTTAATAAACTTATAAGGTGCCACTATCATAATGCCCAGGGCATCAGCCGATGGTGTACCAAATCCAAATAGAAATAGAGAAAGGTCAATCCGGAAGATCAGTCAAAACAGCCATGTTAAACAGGTATGTTTTAAGACCAGATTTGAAAGATGATAAATTGTTAGTTATAAGAAGTGATATTGGTAATGAATTTCAAAGCTTAGGGTCACACATGAGAAACTAGTGCCAATGACTCTGCAAGAATAAAGAACAACAGATGAAAGTCCTGCCGAATACCTAGTAGAGTGAGTAGTAGGTCGAGGGATAAGTTGCATCTTAAGGTAATAGGGTTCATTATATAACATGGTGTTAAATACTAAAAGAAAAATTTTATAATTAATTTAGTATTTGACGGGAAGCCAATGTAGGGACTGTCTAGCTGGAGTTATATGTTCGAATCTTGGAGTTTCAGGTATGACTCTAACTTGTGGCCGGACAAAATGTCACGGACAAAATGTCACAGACAAAATGGCATAGGGACAAAATGTCACCGGACAAAATGTCACAGGGACAAAATGTCCGCGGTTTAGGGTTAGTGTTAGGATTAGAGTTAGGATGACATTTTGTTCCGTGCCATTTTGTCCACGGACATTTTGTCCCCGTGCCATTTTGTCCGTGACATTTTGTCCGGTGACATTTTGTCCTAGCACCCTCTAACTAAGGAATCTTGTACTCTCTGGAATTTCTGCATATTTGAATTTGTGATGCCAAAAAGCAGGGAATTGCAATAATCTAGGCAACTAGATACCAATGCATTGGCAAACCGAATAAGAACAGGCTTAGGGAGGAGATTGTCTGATGCGATAGATGTCCCGAATATGGTGAGAAATTTTGCAGTCTGAATTTATGTGACTAGTGAAAGTGAGGGAAGAGTCAAATGTCACACCAAGGTTGCAGCAGAAGTACTTCTAGGGACAGTGGAATCTCCTAGTACCACAGATTTCAGATTCAAATTTGGCCAATTGAGCTGGAGTACTTAATAGCAAGAACTCGGTTTTTGATGAATTTAAAAGAAGCTTATTTGAATCCATCCATGACTGAATATATATTAGTGAAGGCAGTGGATAAAGTCTCAAAGGATGAGTTTGAAGAAGATTGATCAAAAGAGATGAGAATTTGAGTATCATCAGCATATAGATGATAAGCCACTTGATGTTCATCAAGAAGTGAACCGAAGGGGTTGTACAGAGAGTAAATAACATAGGTTCAAGGACCAAGGACTGAGCTTGAAGGATACCACGAGACAGATCAGTGGGAGTTGAGAGATTCTTGTTTATTATCACTGATCAAGCATGGGGATGTAAATATGAAGAAATCCAATGTAAAGCATTGTCAGAGATTCAAAAGTAAACAAAACCAATGTTCAAGATGATGAAGAATAGAATGATCGACAGTATCAAAGGAAGCAGATAGGTCAAGAAATAAAAGAGCAGTAACTTTCCTAGTATCAATAGCCCAAACAATATAATGATGTATAATGTATATAACCAATATCGGTCCGGTGTGGCGGTCAAACGTCGGAAAAGCAAATTGTTCAGCATGGTGTTCCACAGGGGTCGGTTCACGGCCCTCTGCTGTTCATTCTCTTTATAGCGGGCTTGATGAAAATCGCTATCGCGTTCGGACTGACCATGCACGGCTACGCGGATGATGTGCAACTGTATTCTTCCTGTCTGCCTGCCGACGTGGAAAGACTTAAACTTCACTTCCTCGATTGCATCATGGCAATCATCATGTGGACGGAGGAGAACCGCTTGGCCCTTAACCCGGCCAAGACCGAGTTCCTGTGGATGTGCCCCCCCAGGAGAAAGCATCTCCTGAGCCCTTCACCGTTCATGCTGGGTGATGTGACTATCGTCCCCTCAAAGTGCCTATGACTCCTGGGGGTACTACTCGATGAGGCATTGTCGTTCGAGGAACATATCAGTAATGTTGTCTGCGGCTGCTACTACCACCTACGGAGGATTAGGTCAGTCCGCCAGCATCTTCCGATTAGCGGGGCAATGCACCTTGTGCGCGCCCTTGTCCTGCCCAGGCTGGACTATTGCAACAGCGTGTTGCTGGGCCTCCCTGATGGAAAGTTGAATCATCTGCAATCTGTGCTCAATACAGCCGCTCGGGTCGTTTTCAGCAGCCCCTGGGGAGCCCATGTGACCCCCTACTGAGTGACCAGCTGCACTGGCTTCGAGCCCGGAATCACATTATCCAAAAGCACTGCTGGCTCACCTTCCGAGCGTTAAAGGACCCGCACTGTCCACAGTACCTGGCTGAGCTAGTCCTACGATCAACTTCGAACGCACGGAGGTCAGCACTTCGCTCCAGCCATCGTGTCCTACTGCTCGTTCCGCCTCCGTCAGAGACTCCGAAGTTCGGAGACAGGTCCTTCTCACGGGGGAACCCATTGCTTTGGAATGCCTTGCCGACCGCAGTGACTGAGGCCAACTCTGCTGGACTGTTCCTGAGAGAACTAAACACGCACCTTTTTTGTCGGCAAGGCCGTCATTAGGCCGGTCAGATACGGCATGAGGGTCACGATGGACTCCTTCAGCAGCCAGGTGAAAAGCAGGTCCAATTGACACTGCTTGTTGGGACCTGCTCATATGCATGCCTCCACCTCGGCACATGTCGAGGCAGAGAATGTCTTGAACAGTGGCCCTTGGTAGGTGTCATATGTGGCCGGCCCTGCAGCAGACGTCTTCTCATGTAGAGTATTTATCTTGTCGTCGATGTAGTTGTGGAAGTCTTCAGCCGAGAAGGCGAGCTTGGGCTTGGAAGCCCATGTATGTCCACTGTGTAGGTCCTCAAGCTGCCTCCACATCTTCCTTTGGTCATGTTCTGTCGATCGCAATGTCTGCCTCCAATATTGGAATGCTCAGAAATGCTCCCACAAAAATAACTCTGCATGAGAAAAGGGCTCAGATATGTTCTTCTGTGCTCACAGAACATGGAACAGGCTTAGTGAGATGGACAAGGGTTAATTAAATAAAGAGAGATGAGGGTGAAGTACTTCAGAGAAATACAATGAAGAAGTCAAAAGAACTGCAAAATCTCAAGTATAATGCATACTGTTTTACTCTGAATTTTACATAAGGTTAGGGGTGCATATTAAATTCGTATAAATACAAAAAATAGGATATATTTTTCCTCATTTTCCCCCAAAAAAGATTTGTGGTGTTTCAGATAGTGTCATAGAGTTAGTGGATCCAAGCAAATGCAACTATGCATGTTAGTGTAGAGTGCAGTTGAGAGTGCTGGACCACCTTTGATAAATCCTTGCTTATGAAATCATGAAGAATGTGCTCATAGAACATGAAACAGGCTTAGTGAGATGGACAATGGTTAATTAAAGAAAGAGAGATGAGGGTGAAGTACTTCAGAGAAACACAATGAAGAAGTCAAAAGAACTGCAAAATCTCAAGTATAGTGCATACTGTTTTACTCTGAATTTTCCATAAAGTTAGGGGTGCATATTATAATCATATAAATACAAAAAATGGGATATATTTTTCCTCATTTTCCCAAAAAATTTAATTTTACTGCCACTTTCCGTAGCATTTAGCATATAATTTGAACAGTAAAGCAGAAGGCATTAATTAGGGAGTGGGAACGAGAAACTGAGACAATTTGCAAGGAGAGGAAGCAGAGGGCGATGATGACATGGAACTGCATTAATGACTTAATTGAATACTTAGTCTATTGCTGGTACAAAGAGTCTGCTGTGAGAAGGAGAGGGAAAGAGATGGAGCAAAAAACTTAGCTTAGTTACACAAAACCAGTTGTCACTGCAGCCTGATTGCTTATAATTAATGACAGTTCAACATAGGTGGATTTAGAGTTTAAGATTTGGGTAGGCTAACATGGTGGTCTGGGGGCTTCGTCCCCCAGAAGCTGATGCCATTTTTATGATTATGTATCCCATTTTTCACTTGGAGATCACCATGAATTGATGACATTTCAACAAGTTACCACCTATAGTTAGTAGTTCTGTTACCAATAGTTAGTAGTTCTGTTACAATGAACAAGGGTAATTATATTTTACAAAGCAGCATAGTTTCGACAACTGTCGATAGTAGTACAACTATCCATGGAGGTCTAAATTAGAGATGGCAGATAAATATTCATTCATATTCATTCTAACGAATATTGGGCTCCAATGAATATTAACGACTATGACTGATTCAAAACATTCGTTATTTCTAACGATTTGCAGCGCCACCTATAGAAGACTACGAGCAACGTCGAGCATAGGATTGCTTGTTGCTGTTCCCACGTTTTCCGCTTGGCTGCCAGCCAGATGACTAGCCTGAACCACCCACAGCCAGGAGCTTCCCCAGTTCCCCCACCCGCTGCTGCTAGCTGGCATGCAAGCATCTCCATTATCTACTATACTGGACCCATAATGAATCTAACGACTTGCCCAGACTAATGTATAGCGGCTCAGATTAATGATTTGCTGAAGTTTTAATACTAGTCAACTGCTACTGCATCCAACATACTGCAGCTGTCGAATATCTTTTGTGTCGTTCACTATAGGGCCTATACTGTTGTATAGTGTAATCGTATGTTTTAATAAATAATAATAATTATTAAAACATATAGATACATACTGAAACTGTACTATTTTGCGTGTTAATAGTGTATAGATTCGTCAAGTTTATATAGTTATATAATTAGTGTCAGTGATGGTTCCACAAGACGTGGGGGATGAGTGGCGATGCACCCCACCGGATTTTTTGCTTGTGAAACTGATTTTTTGACAAAAGTCAAGTAAAATTACGCAGAAAACTGCGGATGACCTTTTTTGCTTGTTGACCTATCTTTTTCGCGAAAGTCTAGTAAAATTAGAGAAAAAATTGTAAAATTAGGGAGAAAAATTGCCTTTTTGTCAGCCTTTTTCAGCAAAGTTTATTGATTTTTTTCCGTATTTTTTCATCACCACCAACTTCCTATAGATTCATTTCATCCCACTAAGAAATCCTGGAACTGGATAATGAATCTTTTCTAATGAATATTTTCTAACGAATATTTTCTAACAAATATTTGAAATGAATATATTCAGAGTAACGAATATTCATTTTTAACGATATTCACCATCTCTAGTCAATTGCCCATAATATAAGTGAAAAATTATGACATCATTCAGATTGAATCATGTGATATTAAAGTCTATGGATTGAATCTGTGGCACTGTGCTTTTATATGTAAATAAGTAAGTAAAAAAGAGGCTTAGAGAGGCCTGGTGTTAATGGAAATTTTTTTTGTTTTGGTGGGATTAGTTGGGTAGGCTTAAGCCTACCCTAGCCTTTAATAAAATCCGCCTATGCAGTTCAACAGCAGAATCTCTACTTAATATGATATGAGGGTACACATTTTCCCATTCATTACAGTAAACACAGGTTCAGGAACTTCTACAAGTGAATCTCTTGACATCTGCAACATTCACAGTTCTGTCAGCAATAATTACAATTATCGGTGGTCTAGTAAAATTTTACCAAGTGTGGAGATTTAAGGATGCACATTATATTCATGAAAATCAATTTTACTTTTGGACCAGCATCCCAGAAATCCATGCTCATTATACTCCAGTGGGCACACTATACTTGAGATTTTAGAGTAAGCTTATGCAAACTTAACCTCTTAACTGGGGTCGCCATTTTAAAACGGTGCACGCCAATCATACGTCAAATGGGAGCACCATTTATGAACGTTGCTCAACTTCAGCATCTGTTCCTCAAATGGGTTTGCCGTTTATAAATGTTGCAATGCAATAATTCGATTTATTATTATTATTAATTATTAATTAGACAATTTCTATAGCACAGTAAACATAGCTTAGGCTAAAGACAAAAGCACTTTGACACATGTCACTTATATCCGATGTTAAATAAGTGTGTTTTTAGATTTAGTTATTATCCATTCGCTAGATGGTAGCTCTTTTTTAGCTATTGTGCCCTCTATAAGCAAGGAATATAGATTTTATTCACAAAATTGTCATTTCTCCGAACAATGAGTGCTCGGGTTTGAAATATGATAACTACCCCAAATGGGGTCCAATCTTCAAAATGTTGATCTATTCTGTTTCAATGTCACCCCCCTACAACTTTGCCACTCACCAAAGTGGGTCAAAACTAAAAAATGTTTGCTATTGAGCTTTGAACAGAATTTTTGGGAAGGGTCCTATTTTAGGCTGTAGAGTGGACCCTGCCCCAAAAAAATTTTTGAGCACAGATGGATAGAAAGATCAATAAAGAACAATAAAAATGCTAAACAACAGAGCAAACCTCATTTTTTTAGTGTCCATATAGCCTGAAATATAGTAAATTTAAAAAGTACATGTTCACAGTTCATATGCATGCCTTTTCCAAAATAATTACCCAGAATGGTGACGTCTTGTAAAATTCAATTCCTCTGTTAAAGGGTTAAGTAGAGACTACAGTAGTTGAAGGAGTGAGATTTGAATTATGGACAAACATCTACATAAAAATACATTGCATAATGCATAATGTAACTTTAATTCACCTTTTCAGCCAGTCCTTCATATTCACCAGCTCTTATCTGTGGAACAGTTTTGCGATACTCCTCTGTAGCAGCTTCACCATATAAATATACTAAAAAAATCAATGCAAGATATGAAAAAAAAGGGTCAATAAAAAACTGGGAATAAAACAAATTGTGTTCCAAAACAGGAATATTATCACAGAAGAATTCCAAACCTCACTACATAGACACCTTAAATTAAGAACTAACGGCGTTCACTCTCGGTATTTTGAACTTGGGTTCGTCACTTAACCGCAGTTCGAGGTCTTAAAGCAGCTGAAACTGATAAGTAATTTTACTTCTCACAGATAGGCCAGCAGTAATAAAAATTTTTGACAAAAATTTCATATATTACCATATCTATGCACATTTTTCAACATCTATGAAATTTTTTAAAATCTATGCAGTATTGCATCACTGTCACGGTCCATAAACATAAGATAGAAACATATTAAGTGACATTTTAGTTTTACTGATTGACTTCATCTAGTCGAGATATTGTACCATTGATCATGTCTACAAATATGTGCATATTTTCAAAAACTTGCGAAACAACTGGATCACTGAGCAACAACAAGAGCTATGTTTTACTAAAGATGGCATAAAGTACATTGCACGTTGGCGTGGTGTGAAAGCCCCATAAGAAGAATATATCGACTCACAAGTGTACATCTCACCAATCTAAACTATCCATCAGTACACCCCAAAATCTTGCAACATCAGAGTGTACCTCTGGTCTGCCAGGTTTTTCATAAAACGACAGCAGCAACGTTTCTGGCTTTGAAAGGAAGAGTGGATCACGAAGAGGGAACAGTACGTTTCATTCATCTAGTAAAAAAGCATCATGACGATTCCAGAACTCCATGGCAGCTTCAATGCAACAGCTTTCAGAAACTGTCAAAAATGTGCGATGTAGTTGCAAGCTGTCGTTGGAGTGGAACTGGTGTACAAGAATGCAAGCTCATACCTTTTACAGCAGATGCATTTGTTGCGATGACCAAATTCAACATCCCCACTGTTGAGACACTGCTTTCTGATCACCACTTCCAGTACGTGCTTCATGCTGCTTTTGGACAAGATCCTTTAGAGAAATTCTTCGGCAATGAAGACAACTCTGTGGAGGAAATTTCTATAGCGATATCACAGATGTCCTGGCCACTGCCAAAGTTCAGCGTCTACGCCAACTGGCGAAGTTTGATATAGTGTATCAAGATCATGGCAATTCTTCAGTGGTTAATAAATGCGCATTTTGTAACAAAAACCAGAAGACGTAGATATTGAATGTGTTGCTAATCATACTATTTATGACACAGATAGGTTCTTGCTGTTTGATGAAACACTAAGCATAAAATCACCTTCATAGTGAGATATCGGTCACGTAAGTTTCCAGCGGTTGTGCACGATAGTGACAATGAAACAGCTGATTCAACATTATCATCCGACTTCTTAAATGAACTAGATCAGAGTGCTATTACTCGATCAACCTTGTCAACAACTTTCTTCGTTCACAGTGCTGTGAATCTCATGTCATCTCTTTCAACATCTAAAAGCAATTGTCGCACTAACGTAGCATAACTTCTGTCGTATGTTGATGCGCCAGTTGTTAGTGATGAACAAGCACATGAGACCTTGGTTAACCCTTTTACCGGGTGCGACGAACGCAACTCGACATGTAAGTTCCGTAGCCATATCTGTATTGTGCGCAACGAGAAGAGACTCGTCTTATGCTATAAATCGCTTTAGTATCTATCTATTCGCTAGATGACACCTATTTTCTTAGCTAAATCGGGTTTTTGTAATAGAGAATACCGTATATACTCGTGATAAAGTCGATCCGAGTATAAGTCGTCCCCTAGATTTTGGGTATTTGAAGGTGTCTAAAGTCATTGACCCGGCTATAAGTCGAAGTGACGTCACCGCGGCGAACCCTCTTGGGGTGATAGTGAGAGTCGGAACAATGGCGGACGCGAAGTGGGCATGTGGCGGCAGCGGCGCCATTGTTTTGATTGAAAAACTGTTTTTAGCTTTGAACTATCGAGAAACTGAATGATTTTGACATCCCCAGATTGATTCCTGATGATTAAGAAAATTTTAAACCTGCTATTCGCTCATTCTTGACAATATAAAAATCTTAATTACCGGCAATCTTGAATTTTTTTATATTTATGTACGCCAATAATTAATTAATATTTACGTGGCGCCTAAAAAATTACCAATCTTAAAATCGCTGATGTCAAATTTTATTTAGATGCTGTAGCGTATGTTGAAAATAATTAATTACGCAAAGAGTTAGCTAAATTAATTATTTTCGACATCCTATGTATGAAAACTTTACCCAACAGTTAGTGCCTCGCGCATAAGTCGAGGTCAGGATATATAACCTGTGAATTGGCCTTAAATTTCTCAACTTTATCACGAATATATACGGTATATATTCTTTGGACCAGGGGTCATACTAAATGCTGTGCTGAGTAGAAATAGCTGTCATAAAACGACTTGTTCGGATAAGAAATTATCTATATTTACCAAATGTTGACCGATTTTCAAACTTTTTGATTTATTTTGTTCCTCTGACATCCCCCTTCAACTTAGCCACTCACTCGAGTGGGGTTACCACTGAAAAAGCTTCGCTATGGAGCTTTGAACAAAATGTTTTGGCGGGGGTTCTATTTTAGGCCGTGGAGTGGACCTACCCCAAAATCTTTGTTTTGCATGGATGGTTAGAAAGAGGAGAAAAAAGGCTAAACAATGACATATACCTCATCTTCTTAGCTCTTACATAGTTGGAGATATCTCAAATTCAAAAAAATAACAAAGCTTTTTCAAAAGTCATTGCTAACTTCTATTGTGACAATGGGATGTTTGGTTTAGAATTGACATATCTTTACCAAATGTTGATCGATTTTTCAAACTATATAGCAAATTTTAAAAAGTTTTCATTTTTGAAGAACGTTTCTCCAAAAAATAATTCCCCGGTACGGTGACGGCGTCTAAAAATTTAATCCCTGGTAAAGAGGTCAACTTGCTGATGAAAGCTAAAATTCTCGACAAAAGCGACAGAGAAAAACTGTTGGCTGTTTACGATGACAAGAGAAACTATCAAGTGAAGCAGCACTTGTTAAAATTAACCCTAACCCTAAAGTTTGATCCCCCTGCTTAGACCTACAGCAGACATGGACAAAGACGATGACAGTGTATTATGTTCGCAATTTTATGTCTTCACTAAGTTGAGATTTTTAATGGCTAAATGTGTTCATTCATTTTTAAAACGAGAACATTTTTCATGACGAGAGCTAGCTGTATTTTTAAACCTTGACTTGTTTCAGGACTTTACCCCTCCCATATGCAAGATAGGGGCATGGATCCATCTGACTGACAACCTGATCTGGTCCCTGGGTTTACATTTATCACAAAGACTTCCAGCCTTTCGTGTCTCAACATTCTTAAATACAAGTTAGGCCTACTAGCCTATTAAATATGATGATGAAACAGCAATAGTGGGCATTATGAAAGCTAAAATACATGAAAATTTAGTGTTCAAAAATTCAAATTAATTTTATCGCCCATTTCAAACACATAGGTGTTCATCGGGGACGCCTCAGACCACAAACCGCAGTGCCTATCGACAGAGCAGACTGTAGGCGAGGAGGGTTGATTCGGTCCAATTCAAAACAAAAAAAATCAGTCAGGGCAACACCAGGACTTAAGGAGGAAACAAATATGTTTTAAGATGACGCCTAAAAATATCTAGAGAAGAGGCCATCCGAATATCAAGTGGAAGGGAATTCCAAACATATGGAGATGCATAACTAAAAGCCCTACACCCAGATTTAGTGCGACGCAAGGGAATTTCAAGAAGGCATTTATTTGCAGACCTCGTGGATATATATGGCTGGTGATACAATAGCATATCTCGAAGATAAGTGGGATGCTGATTTCTTAGTATCTTAAAAGTGAGGGTAGCAATTTTGAAATTAATACGTTGTTCAATGAGGAGCCAATGCAACAGTGTTTCTTTGAAAAAAGCCAAAATCCAAAAAGTTTGACCCGACTGTATACATTTAGAGTTATATGTGTGCCAAATTTTAAGTCCTTTTGTCAAGCAGTTTGGCCACAGTGCGTGGAGACCCCAGGTTAAGCAATGAACCTAAATTCAAAATACCGAGCATTAACGTTCCCTCTAAAATTTGCTGGCTTCTGTGCAAAGTTCTAAATTTTTGTGCAAAAAAACCACCGTGTGAATTTTTCTGCAAAATCTTGCCACTGACCTTAAACTTTCAAGAATAAATGAGTATAGAAGGGTTAATTATAAAAAAGATGTCTATTATGCAATTCCTTCATAAACTTTGATCTCATTGGTTTCTTCATTAATCAACAAATATGAAAGTTTTAATATCAGCAAAAGTTTAGTCACAAATCACAAATATTATAACTATTACGGGCACGGAAGGACAGAAAATGCCTGAAACCGCGTTTTGTGATTTCTCTACACAAGAATGACTGAATAAGGTTGTTGTTCGTAGTAAGGTTTTGATGTTTCTCCGCTAAAGATCAGTCTTGTTAACAAGCACCTAGGACACAAGGCCAAGCACCTAAGGCACAAGGCCAAGCACCTAAGGCACAAGGCCAAGCACCTAAGGCACAAGGCCAAGCAGTAGCACAAGGCCAAACACTCATAGTCCAAGGTCAAGGCCATAGCCAAGCACTTTACATTCAAACACAAACCGCATCTTTTAACAAACATTGTCAAACCAAATCTTAAAACTGAAGCCTGATCCAGACTGCAGTAATACTGACCCAAATACTTTTACTTATTTACTCTCTGGCCTCTGCATCCATCGGCTGATGGCTGATGCCCTGGGCATCATGATGGTCGCCGTACATAACAATTTAGAAAAAGCAACAGCTCAGGCAGAAGACTGGTTGAAATTACACACATTAAATATGAACACAATTACTTTCTCACAAACAGGCAATAGGCCACGAGAATTGTTCACACGCTTGCACTCTTTAAATTACATTTATTTATTTCTTGTTTTTTAAAGCTGCAACAGCTCTAGGGACCGTCCATATAGTACGTATGCACAGAGGGGGAGGGTGTTTTGAGATTTAGGCAATTTTGCGTACCGAAGCGTATGGAGGGAGGAGGTCACAACTGAATTTGTACGTATGCACATTCAAATATATATATATATATATATATATATATATATATATATATATATATATATATATATATATATATATATATATATATATGGTATATTCACACAAACATTTGATTTGAACAAAATTACTTTCTCACGGTCAAACAAAGGGTCCCGACTATTGTTCCCATGGTTATTTAAATATTCTTTCTTCTTCATGTGCCATGTATTGCTACGTCGGCGACCATGGATTTCCACTCTTCTCTGTTTCTGGCTTTCCTTATCAGTTCGATGTTGTCTGTAGTTCTTGTCGCTTCTCTTAGGCTGTCCGTAAACTTTATTCTTTGTCTTCCTCTTGCTCTTTTCCCCTCTATTTTTCCTGTTATGGCTAGATTTTCCAATCCGTCTTTTCTTATTAGATGTCCAAAGAATTCAAGCTGCTGCTTTCTTATGGTTTTTAGCAATTTTCTTTTTGTACCAAAAGTTTTTAGTACTTCCTCATTGGTTATTCTTTCTGTCCATGAAATTTTTTGCATGCGTCTGAGAAACCACATCTCTGCAGCTTCCAGTTTCCTTTCTGATGTTTTTGTCAACGTCCATGTTTCCGAGCCGTACATCAGAACTGCCCAAACGTAGCTGTGAAGAATTCTGAGCCGTGTTGTTGTTGAAATATGTTTATTTGTGAGAATCTTTTTGAGTTGTATGAAGGCTGACTTCGCCATACCTATTCTGGTTTCAATGTCATTTTCACTTCTTCCATCGCTTGTGAAGATGCTTCCTAGATATTTGAACTGTGTTACCTGTTTTATTTCCATTCCCCTGTATTGTAGCCTGCATTTAGGAATTTCTTTCTTTTTTGTAATTACCATACAGTACGTCTTCTTTTTATTTATTCTTAGTCCTTTCTTTTCACTCTCTTCTGCCACCTTGTCTAATAACCTTTGTAGTTTTCTTTCAGTATCTGCCATTAGTGTTGTGTCATCTGCGTATCGTAGGTTATTTAAATTTTTTCCTCCTATCTTTATTCCTTCCAATTCTTCTGTTTCCTTCATAATAAATATTAAAAACCTTTAATTTAATAGCAAACAAATGCTTTTTGGCTATGGCTAAAAATTAATTTTCACCGTGCGGGGGTGTTGCTAATTTGTACGTACGCATAGGGGTAACCAAAATGTACGGTGTGCAACAGGGGGGAAGGGGTTGAAAATATGATTTTTTTCTGCACACTTACTATATGGATGACCCCTTAGTCAATTGTACGCCTTGTGGTTATGGCTAAAATTACTTTTTCAAACAGGGTTGGGATAAGCTAATTTCACTTCTATATTTATCATTACATATTCAAAGAGGATAAAAAATGTACCGTGTGCAACAAGGGAAGGGATCTGAAAATGTGACTTAGTATACATAATATATGGATGGCCCCTTACTGAAGCCCCATCTGATTTATGATTTAGAGTGCACGGTGAGGCAGTGGTTAGCACACTAGTCTGCCAATCTTGAGGTCTGTGGTTAAAGTCCCGGCCGCGGGAGAAACTTTTCGGTCGCTTCTGCATCAAGCGTACCCAGTTGACTCAACCGTGAATAAGTATAGAAGAATGTGTATCATTCACGCAGTGAAAACTCACGGGCTATGCACAGCAACAAGCCCGCATACAATACAATACAAGATCGCTTCATTAAATTCCGTCAGTGACTCAAAACCTTTATATGGCATGTGCATGAGGTTGCGAGAATCTTCTGTTTTTGTAGCGTTGTTTCTCTAAATGCAGACAGAGCTGTTCTTCAAAAACTAGTTGCACATCGAAAAAATTTGCGTGGCAGTCAAAATCTTTTGCGCGGCAGGATTATTTTCTCTGCGCGGCCGCGCAATTGTGCAGCTTAGAGGGAACGTTGCCGAGCATGAACGCCGTCAGTCCTTAATTTAAGGTGTCTATGCCTCGCTATATAATTTCATCAGTGGAAAATGGATACTTGCTTATCATGGAAGTAACATATTAAGAGATGGGATCAAACTTTAGGGTTATGGTTAATTTTAACAAGTGCTGCTTCACTTGATAGTTTCTCTTGTCGTCGTAAACAGCCAACAGTTTTTCCCTGTCGCTTTTGTCGCTAGCTGGTGCTTCTGTGTGTTCACTGGTTTTTGGAGTCGTCGTGGATTTTATCACTTTAATGTGCTCCACTCGATCTATTTTAAATCTTAGTTAAATTAATAAATTATGTGTCAGCGCTGAAATATGTGTCTCAGGGTAGTTTTATTGAGGGTTTTATATATAAACTTTATTCATTAAGCGGAGTCTTTTCACCCTAATTAAATTCTACCATTAATCAACATGGTGCTGACCTCGGCTGCATAGCAGTGGATTTATTGAAAGCTGAGTTCGTCGTTTCCAGTTTGAATTTTGGAATCGCTGGATTCTTACATTTTGACTTGGAGCTTTGTGGATACAACATATTCTTTAGCTATTCCGTCTCCCAGCTGAGGCAGCTGCAATTGTCATGCTTGGCCCGTCCGTCTCGCTGTCTATGGAAAGTTCTGTTTAGTCTCCATCTGTGGCAGTCTGCAATGCAACGTCGATTATGGCGGCCGCGACACTCAAGGAGACTAACAACTAAATGCAAGGGCTATCTTAACATTGGATGGCTAAATGTGCGCTCCCTGGCAAATAAGACAGCCGCTATTCATGACACGATTGGCAAACAAGGACTGGACATCCTCGCCCTGACGAAGGTATAGCACCAGAGTAGCGAGGAGTCTGAGTCTGTGCCAAGCGACACCATCTGGCTACACCTGCATGGATGCAGTATGGGAGCAACCCTATAACAATATGCAATCCCTCCCTGGGCATGGAGGAATTGCAGTGATCCACGGTGCCTGGCTGAAGTGCACGTGCGTTGAGCTCCCACCGTCACTCACGCTCGAAGCACTGTGCCTGAGATTCACGGCTGGCAATCGAACATGGCACGCGCTCACCATCTACAGACCAGGATCGAGCCCCTCAACTGGGGCATTCCTGGACGACCTTACGAACATCCTCAACGTGCTTACGCCGCACAGTTGTCCAATAATCATCGGAGAAGATATGAATGTACACATCGAGGAAAAAACCAACGCGATATCCAGGCAGTAATAATAATAATAATGTGATTTTAAGTGGTTTAGGAGGCTAAGTAAGCCTGTGTGAAAACCACTGATGTAACCAACTGCATTCAATAACCTAGTTTATCGAGATAGTCCTTGAATCCGTTTACTGTTTCGACTGTCAACAGTACCTCGAGCTGCTGGACTCAAGTAACATGTGACAACATGTTGAGAATCCAACACATATAACAGGCGGGACGCTCGATCACGTCATCACTGATCGTGATTTCTGTGTCGACAGCTTGAACATCAACCCGTCAGGAATATTTGCCAATCATAGCCTCATAACAGGCAGAATCCCAACCACACACAAGAGCCCAGCACTGGCGCCTAGAATGATGCGGAGCTGGAAATCAGTCGACCGGAATGAGATGCTCCGAGCCATCAGTGTCGGCCCTCTTGGCATTGTGCCAACCGACGACGCATCGGCAGAATGGCTCTTCTCTGTATACGATGACACCTTGCAAAATTCAGCAGGCCGCTTTTTGCCGCAACACAGTGTTCTCGCAGCACAGGCCACTCTGCCCCTGGTTTGACGCAGAGTGCCAAGCAGTCCGCAGAAAGTGCCGCAGGCTCGAGCGCTGCTACCGTCGGACACGTAGGGCAGCCGACAAGGAACTGTACACTGCTGCACGCAAGGAAAAGCAAAAGACCATAGTGGATAGGAAGGCAACCTACTGGACCAATAGGGTCGAAATGGAAAGTTCGGAGCTGACGAGACTGGCGATCGCTGTCCACCATGCCTGAGACAGACAGAAGGCCAGTGGACAACACGGCTCCGGCAAGCAACTCGGCTGAAGACTTCCTCCTCTACTTCGAGGAGAAGGTCACTAATGTACGAACCAGTATGGAAGGTGTACAAAAGGTCAAGCTGCGGACGGCACCACCACCACCCAAAAGCATGCGGTCCACTCTTAAGCCGTGCACTGAGAAAGAGGTTCACTGCCTCATCATGGACTCTCTGATGAAATCGTGCACACTAGACCCGATTCCGACATTCCTCCTCAAAGAGATACTGGATGGACTACTGCTGTATATCACGGCCATGATCAACGCCTCTCCCAGGGAAAAATGGCTTCCGGAGCCTCAGAAGCATGCCATCGTGACTCCGATCCTAAAGAAGCCAGGGTTGAACCCAGACGACCCTAAAAATTATAGGCCGGTCTGCATCCTGACCTTCATCTCGAAAATAGTGAAAAAGGTTGTCATAGAGTGCGTGCTTGGATTCATAGAAGATGAGAAACTACTGCCACGGCTGCAATCAGCCTATAGAAGTCACCACAGCACTGAAACGGCACTGCTAAAGGTACTATAGGACATTCTCAGAGCCACAGACTGAAGACAGGTATCGCTCCTAGGGCTCCTTGACCTGAGCGCAGCTTTTGACTGCATCGATCACAGGATTCTCCTACAACACCTGGAGGACAGATGCGGTATGAAAGGGTGCGCATTCAGCTGGTTTAAATCATTCCTAACCAGCCACACACAACAGGTACTCTACCGTGGCCTTCTGTCAAAGACAATAAAACTACTGCACGGCGTCCCGCAGGGCTCAGTCTGAGGCCCAGTTCTTTTCCTGCTTTATGTCGCAGAAGTATTTGACATCATTGTGGCCCGCGGGATAGTCCGCCATGGGCATGCTGACGACATCCAAATTTACTATAGCAGGCTGGCGACAGAGGAGCAGACTCTAATGCATCAACTAGGCAATTGTATCATGAAAATACGTGCCTGGATGGCTGGGAATCAACTGAAGCTCAACGAGGACCAAGACCCAGCTCAGCTGGCTAGGGTTGCATCAGCAGCTACAAAGGGTCTCAGTCACGGCGATGCGCCTTCTTAGCGTAACCGTCGAGTGCGCCACCATGGTTAACAACTTGGGAGTGCTCATTGACAGCCAACTGTCAATGGCCGAGCACGTCACTGCTGCTAGCAAAAAGTCATTCTTCCAGTTGCACCAACTGCGAGCGATCAGGAAGTCGCTGACCCCTGAAGCAAGCAGAACGCTAGCCCTCTCTCTCTCTCTCTCTCTTTGTCATCTTTGACTGTGTCCAGTCGTTGATTCCGAAACGATTTCTCTCCACTTGTCTCTGTTGCTCGCCAGTTCCTCCAGAGTCATCCTATTTCTTCCAGTTGTTTTCCCTTCCAGCTTGAGCCCCACCGTGTTGAGGTCTTTGCTTATGCAGTCCGTCCATCTTGTTCTCTGTCGTCCTTGACTTCTTTTACCCTTCTGTTTATGATAGTATGCTATTTTTGGCAGTCTTTCGTTTTCCATTCGCAATATATGCCCCAGCCATTCCATTCTTTTCTTTCTTACGGTGTTACTGACGAAGGGTTGTTGCGTCCTGTCTCTGATTTCTTTGTTTGTTACATGCTCTTTATAGCCAACTCTCATGATCCTTCTTAGCCATTTGTTTTCACATGCGTCTATCCTTTTTTCCATGCTGCCGGTTATATTCCACGTTTCTGCTCCGTATGTAAGTACTGGAATGACACATGCGTTTAATATTCGCAGTTTCAATTTCAAGTTTATATCATGTCTTTTGAATACCTTCTCCTTAACCTATTGAAGACATTTCCTGCCAGCGCCAATCGTCTTTTGATTTCTTTTTCGCTGCTTGCTTTATTGTCTACCTCACTTCCTAGGTATACGAAGCTTTCTACCATATCCATTTCATTGTTTTCTATTTCCACTTTTGGCCATGGACCGTACTGATTTGTCACCGCCATAATCTTTGTCTTCTTATAGTTTATTTTCATGCCTATTTTCTCGCTTTCGTTGGCCAGTATTTCCGTTAATTCCATTATTCTTACTAGGCACTCTGCCAGTAAGCATGTGTCGCCTGCATACTCCGTGTCTTCCATATTCTGCGGTTGCATTGTTTTCCCAAGGTTACCTATTTTTCTAGTCTTCTCATGATGTAGTCCAATATCACATTGAACAGTGAGGAGACAAAATACATCCTTGTCTAAACCCTGTCACTATTTTGAATTCCTCCGACTCTTTCCCCTCTACTCTCACCATTGCATATGTTATATTGTATAAAGCCTTTATCAGTTGTATGTATTTGTTGTTGATTCCGTATTTTTCAAATATTTCCCATGCGCCTTTCCTCCAGATGGAATCATATGCCTGTGCAAAATCAATGAAGCACATATATAGGTCTTTGTTGAATTCCCTTCTTTTTTCGATCATCTGCCGTATCACGAAAATTTGATCCGTGCATCGTCTTCCTTGTCTGAAACCGCTTTGATTTTCTCTCAGGTTCTGATCTATTTTATCCTTGACTCTGTTTAAAATTACGCGAGTGAACACTTTTCCTGGTACGCTTAGTAAGGATATGCCCCTGGATGCCCAGGCCTTTATTAACAGCAGGTTGAACTACTGCAACAGTGCCCTCTATGGTGTTAGCCACTACCTCCTGCAAAGGCTTCAAAGCTTCCAGAACGCGGCAGCGCGCCTGGTGATGCAAATGGAGAAGTTCGACCACATCTCGCCTGCTCTACGAGAGCTCAACTGGCTTCCGGTCTGCCAGCTCGTAAAGTTCAAGGTGGGGACGATTGCATTCAAGGCCCAGCACAACCCGGCACCACCCTACCTGTGTGAAATGTTCCGCCTGATCGCCGCCAACCATTCCGGCCGCAAGGGTCTATGCTCTGCCACAACCGGCACAGTTGTTGCCCCTCGGACATGGACAAAATATGGAGACCGCAGCCTGGCTATTGCTAGACCAACCTTCTGGAACTCCCTCCCGACACCACTGCACATCGCTTGCTCTTGCTCTGGGCAGCCATTACTTTCGTTCAGAAAGAAGCTGAAGACTCATCTTGCTTAATAGCCAACAATGACTGACATTAATTAGCGAATTTTCTGCACTGCAAACTTTCATTTTATAAATGTTCGTAAAAATAATGGTGATGCTGAAGCAGATGCAAATGCTTGTATAGGGAAAGTTGGCTGCATATCATAATAACAATCAGAACATAATAAATTCTTTTTTTTGACCAAAATATCTGACGTCACCCGTTTTAAAATCATTGTTATAGACACAAAGATACAATATTCTTAATTTTATGACTGCATTGATGCATGGAGTTAGCAGACTTCAAAAACTTAGAAATGAAGATATACTGCAGCAGATTGGGCTAAAGAATACCATCATCGACAAACTCAGAAAAAGGAGGCTAACGTGGTATTATTATTATTATTATTATTATTATTATTATTATTATTATTAAAGTTAAGATTACTGTGGTAACTAATCCATAAAGACTTCGTGAACACATTACAATGTCAAAACAGAATGATAACTAGTTCGAAATAGCCAGGTCTTTAAGCGCTTCTTAAACGCATCTAGTGATGGTGAGAGTTGAATGGCCAGTGGTAAACCATTCCAGACCCGTGGTGCGGCCATGGGAAAAGCGGACATGCAGACAAGAGGGAAGGCTCGAGACTTCCCAAAAAAGCACCCTACACATACAAGGAGGGCAAAAAGGAAGAGGCAGGCCCAGAAAAAATGGATAAACAACATGAAAGAAGATTTCAAAGAAAGACAACTGATAACTGTAGAAGGAAGAAAACTAACATTTGACAAAAAAGCCTGAAAATGTTTTCTGACTAGCTATTGCCACTAATGAGTTGGCACAGAGCAATATGATGATGATGATGATGATGATGATGATGATGATGATGATGATGATTAAGGTTGTTAATGGTTAACCAGTTAACCTGTCCTAAGAGCAAGGACCGGTCCTTTTAACTTTGACAGGTTAACCGTAATTTCAATTTGAAAACATCAAAGCGCTTTGATGTAGCCGCGCAGGACGCCGGCATTGGCGCCTGCGGCATCAAAGCGCTTTGACACGACACCAGACTGTCGCTAATGAGCAGTTAACTAGTTAACCGTTCTTTTTTTGAATGGTTAACCGGTCCTTCAAAACCAGCGGTCTTAACAACCTTGATGATGATGATGATGATGATGATGCATATTACATCACCTGGAACTGAAAGTTCTGACGCTAATCGATCTGCAAACTCTCTAGCACATTCAATACAATCTTCCATTGCAACTCCTCGTACTGGGATAAATGGACATACATCCAGTGCTCCAATTCTTGGATGTTCACCTATAAATGAAATTTTTATTTAATATTTAACAGCAGTATATAATTACAGGCCTCATACCCAAATTTTGATCAACCCTGATAGACATTTTTTCTGTGTTCATTGTCATTACTTTTGATTTCTTTATTATTTATTTGAAGACCATATTTAGCACTTGCTTGTTCTACCCTGCTTACTAGCTCTTGAAGTTCCTGTGCACTCGATGCCAGCAAAACCACATCAATTACCGGTAAATACATTAGATTATTGATGGTTAGTCCTCTTATTTATTTATTTATTTATTGACAATTTATATAGCGCAGTAGGCAAGGCTAAGGCCTACAACAAGAGTGCTTAACACATTTCGTATCCAATATTAAATAAATGTGTCTTCAAATTTCTAATGAATAGTCCAGCTGAGACTGCTTCAGTCACATTGTCTGGAAGAGAGTTCCACAGGGCGGAATTCCCCCGCACGAATTATCTTTCCCCAAACTTAAGGGTCTTGGACGGAGGAGGGACCAACAACTGCACTCTCCGACTGGACCTGAGAACCGATCTCCTCTCGATCACAGTCGATCTTCGTACAAGAACAGTTACCGTATTATCTCGGGTATAATACGCACTTTTTTTCAAAAAAATAATGCTAAAAAGTCTGGGTGCGTATTATGCATAGGAATAAATTTTTCTCCACTCTTCAGTCAAACACAGAACCAACGCTATGGTACTTTCCTGTTATCCGGACCCCAGTGAAGTGTAATGGTTGTCCCCAATTCTGGTACCATATGTAATAAATGACCCCACTTCTGGTACCATTTGTAATAAGCGACCCCACTTCTGGTACCATTTGTAATAAGCGACCCCACTTCTGGTACCATTTGTAATAAGCGACCCCACTTCTGGTACCATTTGTAATAAGCGACCCCACTTCTGGTACCATATGTAATAAACGACCCCACTTCTGGTACCATTTGTAGCAAATTAATTTGTAGCGAATTAGCAAATTAGCTACCATTGTAGCTAGGTATTATTATATGGTTTTCAAAATTTCAGGTGCGTATTATACATAGGTGTAAAGATTTTTGCATTATGATAAATTTCGAAACTCAGGGTGCGTATTATACACGGGTGCGTATTATACCCGAGATAATACGGTAGATAATTGGGACAGAGTGGATCGTGTAAAGCCCGATATGTAAGTCAACAGCGCTTGTAGATAATGCGCTGTGGAACACGGAGCCAGTGGAGTCGATCTCTAAGGAGAGGAGTGACCGTGGTCACCCCAGCGACAGCTGAAGATCATTCGTGCAGCCTGGTTCAGCACTGATTGTAGGCAGTTCAGTCTAGTATCCGAAAGTCCGACAAGCACACCGTTACAGAAATCAATTCGTGTCAGTACCAGGGCCCGCACTAGCTTGATAGCCATGCTCACTGGCAAGTACCGTCGAATTGACCTCACTCTCCGCAGTTGGTAGTGGCAGGAGCGTATCAGATTGCTAATGTGCGCATCAAAGGATAGAGCCTCCACAGGGCGGGATTCCCCCGAGCGAATGATCTTTCCCCAAACTTTCTAGGAGCACTCCCAGGAGACGTAAGCTCTCGGAGGGCGCAATGGCTGCATCTCCCACCACAAACGGAGCGTGACTTAGCAGATGCCTTCTCCTGGGGGGTGCTCATCCACAGAAATTCCGTCTTGGCCGGATTCAGTGTGAGCCGATTCTTAAACTGCAACCACCTTGGAACCCATCCAATGCCACACGCATTATCATCTCTGCTATTATATTGAACAGGCATAGTAAATCGGTGATATTGTACAGCCTTGTCTCACACCCTTTTTCATTTTGAACCATAACATGACTATTCGCATTATTCATAGGGCTCATTTTTGGTTTTTCTATGAATTTTTAGGATTTAAATCAGGTTTGCTGGAAAACCTATCTTGAGCATTACATACCATACTTTTTCATGAGGTATGGAGTCAAGCACTTTTGTGTAATCTATAAAGCAGATGTGCGGTGGCTGTTGGAATTCTTTGCTTTTTCCATTATACGCATTATTCTTAAGCTACCGTATTTGCACGATTATTACCTGCACACGTATATAACCTGCATACTTGTAAAACCCACGGAAAATTACGAATTATGTTCCAACGTCCCAGCATAAGCCGCACACGAATATAACCCGCATATGCCAAGTCTTCAGGAATTTGAAGATGTCGACGCTATGATGTACGATAAGTACATAAATAAAATCTCGTGGATTTATATAGCAGTTTGGAAATATTACAACAGTAGCTGCTTATTCTTGCAAGCAGTGATATTTAACTTATGAAAATAATTCTTAATTCAATTTCTATTTCAGTTATGAAGGGGCAATATCTAATTCAATTTCAATTTCAGTTGTTTTTGTCGCTTTAATTTCGGTTCAATCTATAATATTAAGATCCTTATCTGTATGTCTGTCTGTTACCTTCAAGCGTTCTGATTGGTTGACTATTGGTAGACGGTTTAGACTGTTTAGTCCTTACGTCGCGATGCGTTGGTGGGCGAGCGTTGACTATTGGTAGACGGTTTAGTCCTTACGTCGCGATGCATTGGTGGACGATGTTCGAAGACGACGTTGCTATTGGTAACAATTGTTCGTAGAATCGTAGTTTAACACTGTTTAGTCGAGTCATTGCAGCGTCAGAGGGGTGGGCGTGTGACGACGTTGCTATTGGTAACAATTGTTCGTAGCTTGAGGATCTTAACGTACATTTTAACGTACACAAAAAATACGTGTACAGCGTCACAAATGGCCACAGTTGCGTGATTTTAACGTACATAGGCCTAATTATTACGTGGCGCAGAGCTTGGCTAGGTGGCGATCATTGAAATGTTGTTCAGCATGAATTCAATGATTGGGTATTAGGTATAGGTATTGGATTAGTATTATCCTGCACTGCGAGCAAAGCGAGCGCGAGCGAAGCGAGCATCTTTCTAGTTTCTAATTAAAGTTCAACAATAAATCCAATATCAGTTTCAAATTCAGTTCAGTAACATATCGCTAATTTCAGTTCGTACTCGTTGATGATGTTTTAGTTTTCATCTCGCAAACAGTGCAGAGTCATTGAAATAACGACATAGCTAGTCAATAAATGATGCATTGAGCTTAAGGAATGCTCGCATTTCCAGTAAATGGTGCATACGGTGTCTTCTACCAGCAGATAGCAGACATACAAACTATCAATGTACTGCACATCAAAAAATTGGTATGAGGATGATTGACCACAGGATGATTGACCATAGGACGATTGACTATAGGACGTTTGACCACTGGACGATTGACCACTGGACGATTGACCACGGCGGACGTTTGACCACTGGACGATTGACCTCTGCGGACTTCTGACCACTGGGCGTCTTTTTTACATGAGCTTTGCGTTGTTTTACTAGATAAGTGTTTCACGTACTGTATAAGTTTACAATTGCCTAGCATTGCTTTACTTTATATATCGCTTATTTGCTGCCTGACTACGTTGCTTTCATTAATGTGTTTTTACATTGCATTGGTTTATTAAATGTGTTTTTGGCTTACTTAACGTTTGCTATTTATCGTTGGCAGACGTTTGACCAGGGGACGATTGACCACTAAACGTCGGCTGTGGTCAATCGTCCAGTGGTCGAAAGTCGGCTGTGGTCAATCGTCCAGTGGTCAAAAGTCGGCTGTGGTCAATCGTGCAGTGGTCAAACATCCACAGTGGTCAATCGTGCAGTGGTCAAATGTCCGCTGTGGTCAATCATCCAGTGGTCAATGTATTTCATTTGTTTAACCTCACATTTGTAAACAATAAAGCTCTTAATATCTCTTTATTTATTTAATAAACATAGAGATATTACGAGTTGCTGCCTGCTGGAGTAAGTGTAGTGACAAAAGTAATGAAACGAAGTGCTGCAATGGACAATGGTATGACCAATGGTCCAACCTGGATGGCCGGCCGGCACATACATGAATCCAAATGGTAGTGTAGTTGGTAGGTAAAAGTTAAACTTCTGTAGTCAGTAATAGCGGACTCCAGCACTTGGCAAGTTGGCAGTGCTGAAAGGATGATGATTCTGGATGGCAAATTTGTAAGTTTTAATAATAAAAGTTCAAAAATAATTTCTATTTCAATTTCTAATATTGTTTTCAAGACTGAATTCCTCTTTCTATTTCAGTTTCAGTTATTAAAATAATTTCTAATTTCAATTACTATTTCAGTTAATGAAAATCGTTAATGTTCGTTCCCATTTTAATTACAGTTAACAATAAAATCACTGCTTGCAAGTTTCCTAAAATAGCTATGGGAAAGGCAAATGATCAGCCAGGCAAAGGTCAATATATCTGAAGGGCAGAGCCTTATACCATGTTTCCTTCCTAAGTTTTCACCCAAATTAAATAAAAGACTCTAAAATTGTATTTTTCCTATCTATTTCTGACAATAAACTGCTCACCAGGGTAATTTAGTAAAATTCTCACAATAAAGGAATTATTTGTACCAAACTGCATGGTCGCACGGAAAATAAACTTATGCCAACAGACGTATGGAGTGCCATATTTCCTCTCTTTATTAAAAGAAAATATTTTACTTGACTCTAATTTGGACAATAATATGCCTATTTTTATGGACCATGGTGATATAAGAGAAGCCGATATTAGAGGTTGCTGCACATAAACTAATTATTATCCCATAGATACTACACCACAATAATAGAGTAACTGCTGCCATCTAGGGTCCATCCATTTAGTATGTATGCACTGAGGGAATGGGGTTTAAGATTCAGGAGTCTAGGTCGTCGCTGGAACGAACATGTGACGCCGCTCCTGAAAGACCAACTTCACTGGCTACGTATCAATGAGAGGATAGTGTTCAAGCGCTGCTGGCCAGTGGCATATGCTCCTGATTCATAGCATACCCCTCTGGTCTTTGGCCTTTGGTCCTTCCTTTCGGTTGCACCACAAAATATTTTAAAATTTGTTTTAGTGATATTTGCTTCATAATTTAATTTGTGCAATTAGTAAAAATGTAGTAAAGTGAAGGAAACTTTAAGAAAGTATGCGCTCCATAATTAATAATTATTAATAAACTTAAACTGTATGTTATTGCAGAACATATAATAATAGTTATTTTTCAAACTTCTTAAATTTCAGCATACCCCTTTAAGCCTTTCTAAATACGCCCATGCTGCTGGCTCACCTATCGAGCTCTATATGACCCTAGCTGCCTCGTTACCTGACCACCATGGTGAATAGATCTACGGAGGTTGAGCGGCAGGCTCATCTCAGGTCCAGCAAGCGGAATCAGCTACTTGTGCCTCCACAATCTTCGAATCCTCTATTTGGGGAGAGATCTGTCACACGGGGAAACCCGATCCTGTGGAACTCTCTGCCTGACAGTGTGACCAATGCGAACGCTGCCGCGACATTTATCACCAACTTAAAAACGCATTTATTTAAGCTTAGTTACAAGTAATAGTTGTCAAAGCACCCTTGTTTTGTGCTCTTAGCTCATTTATGGCGCTATAGAAAATCATCTGACAATAATAATAATAATATTAATAATAACAATAATAATAATAATAATCATAGCATCGATACCTTCAAATACTTGAAGACTAGCATATGCGGGTTATATTTGTGTGCGGCTTATGCCGGGACTTTGGAACATAATTAGTAATTTTCCGTGGGTTATACACGTATGCGGGTTATATACATGTGCAGGTAATAATCGTGCAAATACAGTATTTATAATTCATAACAGGCTCTTCCCCCCAGTGTTTATTCTAGCCACCTTGACATTGGGAAGGGGATTATGGAATGTTTGAGGGGACAAGGTCTGAGTCTCTAAAAATCTTGAGAAGCAAAAAAAAAGTTATCTTCCCTATCTTCCCCTTAAAATGTGGTGACAAGCAACAAAAAAGGTCATCCACCCTCCTGGAATGACCTGACAAGCAAAGAAGTTGCCACCCTTACTTTTTTCCCTCTTCAAAAGAAAAAAGCCCCCTGTCATCACACTTGGGGGGGGATTTCTATCTCCCCATGCAACATATATAAAAAAATTTGGAGAGGGAATTTTTTTAACTTTGGAGAAAAATTCCCTCCCAGAGAAGGCCTAGAATAAATACTGCTTCCCCTTTTCCTTTATGTCTTCTTTTCCAAGTCATTCTGTTCATCTCCACCTCCTCCTTATTCTCTCTTCTACTCTCTTCCCATTCTTCCCTCTCTCTCCTCCTCAGCTTATGCCTCAACCCATTTATATACTGACGCTCAGATGCAGGCCCGTACGAAGTGGGGGTGCAGGGGGTGCAGCTGCACCCCCTGGAAAAATGTAGGGGGTGCAGTGCACCCCCTGGAAAGAAGATGGTCTGCACCCCCTGTAGCCTTAAAAAGTGTGCAGATGACCTTTTTTGCTTGTCAGTGTATTTTTAGGGTGAAATTGGGCCTCGAAGACCTTTTTTTGCTT
Source organism: Metaphire vulgaris (assembly GCA_018105865.1). Taxonomy (NCBI): domain Eukaryota; kingdom Metazoa; phylum Annelida; class Clitellata; order Crassiclitellata; family Megascolecidae; genus Metaphire; species Metaphire vulgaris. Next base: position 4,810,279 of record CM030857.1, read on the forward strand.
GTCAAGGCATTTTTGGTGTTGACAACCTTTGTTTTTGCTTGTCAAGGATTTCAAAGAGAAAACTTTGACCTGGAGAAAATCTGCACCCCCTGACGAAAATTCGTTCAGACGCCACTGCTCAGACGACAGCCGACAGTCAGCCACCCGAGTCCATGTCCAATACGTACTATAACATTGCCTCGCTATACACATGCTTCATTAATATACCAGTATATTCATTCGCTACAAGGTGTTCAAGGTCTATGCATTATATAGTATGTACACATATATGGCAGACTGCATCCATTACTTTGACCTGATACTATAACTACAGGGATTTCAGCATGAGGTTGCCACACTACCACACATTAATAAACAGTGAGCTCAGTAAATAAATAAGGGTCGTGGTTTACAAGGACCATAGAAGTGGTAATTTCAATATAGGCGATGGCAAAATACAACTAATATTTAAACTTTTACAACTGCGTTTCACACTTATCCATCCTGCAACTTATAATTATGAATGACTATAAAACTAGTAATATGATAGAAATTAAATTACACACTAACCATGATGTCTTCTCATATCGATTAGATGGGCAGCTGCTCTTGCTCCATTCAAGGCTCCTTCAACAATTGATTCAGGAGATCCAACAAATGTATACACGGTTCGATTGGTTGATAGGCCAGGATCAACATCAAGTAGTTGACATCCATCAGTAGCAGCTATTGCATTAGCAATTGCTTCTATCACCTTCAAATAAATACTGCAGTCAGTTTTCCATTTTCAGCCAGATTAATTTAGAGATTAATATTCTGCTAAATGAGTGCATCAGTAAAATGAATCAATCAATCAATTCATTATGTCATTTCATCTTCAACAACCGAAGGTAAATGGAAATTATATTATGATGACGATGACACTGATGATGGTGATGACTTCTTTTTGGAAGCAATTGTCTAATAAAACCAAATTCTTATTCAGCTGTTACTTTAAACCATTACCATATTTGCACGATTATTACCCGCGGGTAATACAAGAAATTACAAATCGCAGCCCCCCTTGCGGGGTATATTCGTATGCGGGTTATACTGGAAACTTGAAACCTCGTCAACGCTCTCGGCACCCCGTCAGTGCTCTCGGCGCCCCATCAGCACTCTCCATACCTGAAGACTAGCATATGTGGGTTATATTCATGTGCAGCTTATGCTGGGCCGTTGGAACATAATTCGTAATTTTCCGCGGGTTATACACGTATGCGGGTTATATACATGTGCGGGTAATAATCGTGCAAATACGGTACTGTTTATTCCAAGTAAACTCATCCATCATTAGTCATAAATGTATTGGTATTCCGAGTTGGCAGCATTTAACCCCTTTACCGTTCACCCAAGATGGACTCGGGTTACGTTATCGATGCTTAGCCGTTTACCCTGAGAGGGACTCGGGCAGTTCTTTGCAAGCCTACAGTTAGCCGTTGCACACGAGTCATTCTGTTCATGGCTCGTTATTATACATATATGGCCTTAGTGCCCATTTATTCACCAGATGGTGCTTATTGTTTAGAATCTTTATGCCGATAGCTCTTGAAAAATCAATATTTTCTGATCAGACCCTGGATTTCGCCTGTAATGGCTGTGCCTTAGCGACCGGAAATTCGTTGCCATACAGCAAAATTCCTCAAGAAAGTGAAGATAAGTCGCAAGAAATCAAAAGCAAAGGCATACCTAAATAAAATAAAAGCAATTTTGAGGTTTATGGTCATAGTTGAATGGAATTTTACAATGTTCAACCGGAGCTCCCTTGGTTCTAGTGAGCAGCCTTTCGCGTAGCGTTTGTAAGTCCTTATTCCTTCGATTTATAAGTAGAAATTCAATAACTAAGGACATAAAGTGATAAAAGGATACAAAATCCGACCTTTACATCAATTTTTAAAGGTTTCCTTAGCTTCTATGCTTCAAAATCAGAAGTATTTAAAATATTTTAAAGCAATGTATTGCAATACTAAAATAAATTGCCACTATGGTAATGGATTTAAAAATTTTAATAAACGCTGAAGGGGTTAAATTCCTCCACATACCATATATTTCATGTTTACCCCTCCAAGCCTCAATATCATTGAAAGATGTTTTTAGGCAACAATCTGTAACTCATTAACTTCCTGATTAGAGGGTATGTTTAGTAACTATGGCATAAGAAAATGACTACCGATTTTCACGCCAAATCGCCGCAGCTTCTAAGTGAATTTACAAGAAGAGGTCCTTTGATGCGGCCTATAATAGTAAGTGGCTTACTTAAAAACATTTTTACAACTAGCAGGAAGCCCTCTAACGTAAATAATTCTACTGGTAATTATAAATCCAGCAACGCCCTAACTGCTAAATTAGCACGTCAAGAGGCTTGTAAAAATAATTTAAATTAGAAATAGTCAAAAGAAGTTTGTTTTACTTTATTATTAGAATTTTGGTTCTAGGGCAATTCGGAAACGGACAATTCGGAGCGGACAATTCGGAGAAAAGTTTCACTGAGTTTAAATACATGCTAATCTCACCCCCACGGTTGAGTGATAACAATTGTCGGGGCGGTTGGATGGATGACAAATGTCGGGGAGAGATTAGCAACTTTATAGACATATTTTTTAACTTAAATACAAAATGCTCAGTGTCATTATTTTTAGACACAAACTACTCATTTATAAAACAGGTTTTATAACTTCATCTACATATTTTTAAACAGTCATATTTTGAAACAGTTTTACAACTTTTGTGGCATTGGTTATTATTAATTCTTCTGTCGGGGCGAGATTAGCAAGTATTTAAACTCTGAAACTTTTCTCGGAATTGTCCGTCTTGGAATTGTCCGCTTCAAATTGTCCGTCTCCGAATTGCCAGGTCACCAGAATTTTACCCGTGTTTCGCAGTGAAGAAGTTGCTTTACTTTATTACTAGCATTTTACCCGTGTTTTACAGTGTTGCCATATATATTCTCAAAACCCGCAACTTTTGATCGATAAAGTAGCCCAAAACCCACCCAAAGGTTGTTATCAGACTTAGGAGTCAATGAGTCATCCTGAGCCCAACAAACTTGTCCCAAAAGACTCTCTGGAAAACAAGAGAGGAGAGAGAGAGAGAGAGAAATTCCGAGTAAAACTGCGCCTCTAATTACAGGTCACTCCAACTGCCGCCACTCCAAGAGGTCACTCGTCACCCACTTAAGATCATTGATCATACACGGCCTCAATCATAATAAGACTCATCGATTGCATTACTAGCAGTAAAGCTGCAATGCAGATTCAGAGAGAGAGAGACAGACAGACAGACAGACAGACAGAGAGAGAGAAAGAGAGAGAGAGAGAGAAAGAGGCAGTTAGCCCAGTGCGTTCATGCTTTCACAGGGGCGACCCTCTTCTCCCACACCTACTTCGCTGTCCCTACCATAGGCCATGGTCACTCGAGCCATTGAGGGAGGGTTGTGATATGGCCTCTCCAAACTTTTAATTAATCCACACACCAGCTATTAAGCAAGATTAGACAGTAAATAATTTGGATCATTCATTTAGCGTGTTTCTCACAGCCCTGGGCTATAAAAATACTTGTCCAAATTAAATTTCTCTTATTGTTTTATGAATACTGATAAGATAGAAGATTTATTTATGTTTAAGATTTAAGTGGGAATAACTGCACGTAGATATCATGATACTACAACATCAGGGCACGCGGCCTATATTCATGTGAGGCTAATCTATGAAAATATTTACATGCTACTATATTTCTGTGGCCTGTAAACATGAAGCGGCCTGTAAGTGTAAGCGGTGATTTTGTTTGAAAATACAATATTTATGGCTATTATCTATGCGCCTATCTATGGCTGCCTTGCAAGCGTTTGTGCATGCCACGTTTCGTCGTCGCTCGACGCAATTTCTGACGCTCCGTGCGTGAATCTTGCACCGGAGATGAGGATTTCTTCGAGTCCGTCTGTTTTCTGAGGAGTTTTGGCTGTCCTCTACTGTTTAGCGTCGTTTCGGAAGCCTCGAGTCGGTCTCACCGCTTGTGCAGGACGTCGCCATGTTGGCTATTGTTATAGCACCGTGCGATGATCGACGGTTGTTCCGGGCTTCGCTCGAGCATTCATCTTCGCGAGGACGGCGTTCCGCTCTTCGGTTTCGACATGTCTCGTGCCGTCCTCTACCTTTCCACGTTGTCCTGGAAGTTCAGTCAGTCGCCGTCCATCGGGTGTGCGCCAAAGTCAGCCGCATCGGCTGATGCGTGAAAATTCGGCGGATTTGCGGTTGGCTGTCATTTCTGGACTTCACTGGATTTTCCATCTTCGTCGGTTCTGCCGATTTCAACGACAGAACTATCTTTTTGCGGAAGACCGCTTCTTCAGGAACTTTTCCGGTGGTTATATCCGCACGGAGAAACTCCTACTACCAACTCGCGGACTTTCAACATCATCTTCCGCTCCTCGTTGGGATGTCAATGGGGCTAGTTTTCCTTGAAGGACCGCTTCTAAAGGACTTTGCACCGGACTTCTTCACGGCAGCAAAGTTTTTTCCATCATCTCAGTGGATTTTAACATCGCCACCTTCTGAACTTCATTGACATGTCAGCGGTGTCAAAGCGCTTTTGATTTTGGATTTTAAACCATGCGTACAGCGCTATATAAATTGTCCTGAATAATAATAATAATATCTGCAGACATTTTTTCCTTCCAGAAGGATCTGTAGTTAAGTAGAATATTTAGATGCATCATGACTAAAAAATCATTTATGTCAATCAGTGGCGGTTCCACCATGTTGATGACTGGGGATGCATCCCCCTGACCTTTTTTTGCTTGTCAACCTATCAACCTATTTTCTGGTGAGTTTTTTAAAATTTAGTTTAAAATACTGCAAATTACCTTCTTTTTTTAGCTCGTCGACCTTTTTTGCAAGGTATATTAACATTTAGTGGGCAAACAGTGACCTTTTCCTCTCTTTTTTTGTTTTTTCTTCTTCACTTTGCATCCCCAACACCAACTTCCTATAAATTTTTTCAGCCCACCCCCTCACCAAAAATTCCTGGAACCGCCACTGATGTCAATGATGAGCTTCAACATAGTCAGGACTATTCAGTTACCTCTAGTTCTTTCAATTGGATTGTGATATTGGTCACTTGGCCAGTTATTGGTTTTGGCCATTATCAGTTGAGTAATGCACAACTATTCATGATATCATTGTTAATTATAGTAGAAAGTATAAATTATTTTGTAGCCCTCAGTGCACTAGATTTGCTACAACCAGTGTGTAGTACAGTGTACCCACCCAGTGACGAGAGACATTAGCAATGATACCTCTGTGGAGCATGTCATGTCTCCCTTCCTCCTCATTGGGCACCTTGTAACTACAGTGCCCGGTTTCTAAGATCATTTGTCAAGCTCAGGGACAGTGCCCAATGATTATAGCCAAGAGAGATTGACAACAACCAGTACTGGTGTCAGTTGTTGCATTTTGCCAGTTGCCAGTAACTTTTAGGAGGAAATCCACCTGTTCTTATCACTGAGACTGGCATTCACCTGGGGGATGTCATCTGCCGGTCACTCATTAAGAAGGTGTCTGCTGCCCAGCATTCTTCAATCCAGTGGAGGCTCAAGAATCAAATACCAACCATGGTGCATAACGAGGTGGCGCTGAGGCGGTCTGTCTTGCTAACAGCAGAGGTTGCAACCAGTAGGGAAGCACACTCATTCTGCCCCTTTTCACTGCAATGCAACTATTTCAGCAGCAAGAAATGTCTGCAACAGTCACTTCAACCAACTATATTTGATAGCAAATTACCGTGTATACTCGCGAATAGGTCAATCTCGCAGATAAGTCGGCCCCGTTTTTATGTAAAAAAATTAAGGAAATTTGCTATGACCCGCGTATAAGTCAACAACAAAATTTTAGGAGCCTACGGACTTCTTGATTGCATTATTACGCCTGATCTACATTGAAATTGGGTCAACAGATGGCCACTCTATTTCCCAATCCCGTCTCCAAGCTGTTTGTAGGCCAAAGACCAAAGTAGTTGGGGTATTTGTTTTTCACAAGTGCTTAATGGTCAGCAGCACATGGGAGGGGGCGGCCAAGGAAGGTGTCTAGCCTAGGTATGCCATAATTGCTCTGTGAATCCGACTCCCAAGCCATGCCTGAGCGGACCTTGGTGTTAGTCACAGCTGTCTGAACTATGACCTGCTAGACAATGCAGCTCATATATAAATAGGTTGTCCTGGGAAACCTACGATTTGTATTGACTCGCAGATAAGTCGACTCTGCACTTTTAAGTAAATTTTAAGGCATAAATTTCTCGACTTATCCGCGAGTATATACGGTAAGTCAAGTTTTCCATGCCCAATTTTGAACTCTGGGACCGGCACTGATCTCCAGTTTCTGTGGCATACAGCAATATGCTGTTGTCATTCCACAAATACTATATATGGATCTAAAACCTAATTAAAGAATGCTGACTTCCCGAGACCATGGAAGCACGCAATCACGTGTCCACATCTCAAGCGTCCGGGTCTGGACCTGACCGATCCGTCGAGCTACCGTCCGGTGGCCAACTTGCCATTTCTGTCAAAGGTCCTTGAGAGGCTGGTAAACAGGCAGCTGGCCGCATACCTGACCCAGAACGGCCTCATGCCCAGCAACCAGTCCGCGTACAGGATGGGCCACTCTACGGAGACGGCCATCCTCAAGATCTTCGACGACATTGTCGAGGCTGTGGCCAGCAGAAACCTTGCACTGCTCGCTCTCCTGGACCTCTCTGCGGCCTTCGACACGGTCGACCACCATATCCTGAGTCGACGTCTCGAGCTCTCATATGGGATTGGTGGCCCGGCGCTGGCCTGGTTGCAAGACTATCTCAGAGACAGATCTCAGACGGTCTCCTGGGACGGCTCCCTGTCGGCCCCTCGTCCCGTCCATTGCGGCGTGCCACAAGGGTCGGTCCTAGGGCCGCTGTTATTCATCCTTTACGTGGCCGATGTCGGGCGTGTCATCGACTCGCTCGGCCTGTCCTCCCACGCGTACGCCGATGATGTGCAGGTATCGCCGCCCCCCCCAGGCGAGACTGGCGAGCTGCGAACTCGGGTCCAGGACTGTGTGCTCGAGGTGGCGGAATGGATGGCATCGAACCGTCTCGCCCTCAACCCTGACAAGACGGAGCTGCTGTGGCTGAGCACCCGAGGAGGGGCCACCTTTTGACCCAACACCGTTCGAGATAGGTGGCAAAGAAGTGGCTCCATCCAACGAGCCGCCTCCTGGGGTGCTCATCGACTCCTCGCTGACCCTCGTCGGGCATCTTACCGCCGTGACTCGCTCTTGCTACTTCCAACTCCGGCAAATTCGGGCAGTTCGTCGTTACATAACAATACCGGCCGCCATTCAGCTTGTCCGTGCTCTGGTACTCTCAAGACTGGACTACAGCAACAGTCTTCTTCTCGGACTACCTGGGAACCAGCTCAGTAGGCTTCAGGCAGTCATCAACGCCTCGGCCCGGATTATTTTCGGCTTGAGGTGGCACGATCATGTGACACCTGCGCTAAAGGACAAGCTCCATTGGCTTCGGGTCCCGGAGCGTATAGTATACAAGCGGTGTTGGTTAACTTTTCGTGCTCTTCGGGACCCAGCCTGTCCCGATTACTTGGCACGCCTAGTACGACGACAAACGACGACTGGGTGCCGTCTCCAGCTGAGATCCAGCAACCGCCACCGGCTGTACGTTCCTCCTCCGGCCAGGACTCCGAAGTTTGGCGAGCGTTCTATGACTCGCGGCAACCCACGTCTGTGGAACGCGCTCCCTGATGCGCTGGTTGGGATTACTTCACCTGAAACGTTTGCTAAAGAGCTGAAAACGTATTTGTTTACCATATCGTATAGTTGACTGTTTGACTGTACAGCGCTTTTGGTTTTGGCCGATGGCCATGTTACGGCGCTTCACAAATCGTCGAATAATAAAAACCTGGGTCATAAAAAGAGAAGATGAAAAAGACTACTCATTGCAGAAATTAGCTACAGGTCCAAGAAGAATTCTTGGAGTTAGCTTGCCTAGAAGCTCCTTTGCTTAGGTCAAAACAATTCGTGATGAAGTCAGGTAATCTACAGAATTGTCGAGTTCCATACCAGGTCCTGTGTGCAAAAATGGCATTCCAGATGTCGCCTGAGCCGCATTCAAAAAGTTCATACGAGTGATACGACTTCAGGTCAAACCGAGCTCTCTTCATTGGGATGTATTGCTTCATTGCCAGTCGACCTTTCCATAGCATGAGAGATTCATCAACAGCAATGTTCTGCTCTGGCTTATACGCCTCAGAGAATTGCTGGACAACCGCAGTGAAAAAAGGCTTGCTTTTGAAATACTGTATGTACACATGTTAAAGTCAAATAATTTAAGGCCAATTCACAGGCTTTATATCCTGACCTCGACTTATACGCGAGGCACTAACTGTTAGATAAAGTTTCCATACATAGGATGTTGAAAATAATTAATTTAGCTAAAGCTACAGAGCAATCTGCCTATCATCGAGGACACTCTACAGAGACTGCCATTTTAAAAATCCTTAATGACCTGGTGGATGCGACTTCGAACGGACGGGTAGCGCTTCTCTGCCTACTCGATCTTTCGGCAGCGTTTGATACGGTGGATCACCAGATCCTCACCCGGCGACTGGAGATATCTTACGGTCTGGATGGCCTTCCACTTCTATGGATCAAGAGCTATCTGGCTGATAGAACACAGGCAGTGTGGTGGAACAATCAAATGTCTTCGGAGCGTCGAGTCCAACACGGTGTGCCGCAAGGATCAGTCTTAGGCCCCTTGTTATTCATTCTGTATACAGCAGACGTCCATCGCGTCATCAAGGCTTTCGGTCTTACGCCGCACAGTTATGCAGACGATGGACAGATCTACTCGTCATGCTTACCCTCGGAAGTGGAGCGACTACGGATTCGTTTCACTGACTGTATAGCAGCTATTGTTACGTGGACGGAAGAGAATCAGCCTGCACTGAATCCGGCCAAGACTGAATTTTTGTGGATGAGCACCCCCAGGAGAAGGCATTTGCTAAGTCATGCCCCGTTTGTGGTGGGAGATGCAGCCATTGCTCCCTCTGAGAGCTTACGTCTTCTGGGAGTGCTCCTAGATGAGACTCTATCCTTTGAAGCGCACGTTAACAATCTGATACGCTCCTGCCACTACCAGCTGCGGAGAGTGAGGTCAATTCGACGGTACCTGCCAGTGAGCGCGGCTGTTAAATTAGTGCGGGCCCTGGTACTGACACGAATTGATTACTGTAACGATGTGCTTCTTGGACTTCCGGATACTAGACTGAACCATATACAATCAGTGCTGAACCAGGCTGCACGAGTGATTTTCGGCTGTCGCTGGGGTGACCACGTCACTCCTCTCCTTAGAGATCGACTCCACTGGCTCCGTGTGCCACAGCGCATTGTCTACAGGCGCTGTTGGCTTACGTTTCGGGCTTTACACGATCCATTCTGTCCTAATTATCTAACTGTACTTGTACGGAGATCGACTGTGATCGAGAGGAGATCGGTTCTTAGGTCCAGTTGGAGAGTGCAGTTGTTGGTCCCTCCCCCGTCCAAGACCCCTAAGTTTGGGGAAAGATCATTCGCGCGGGGGAATCCCGCCCTGTGGAACTCTCTTCCAGACAATGTGACTGGAGCAGTCTCAGCTGGACTTTTCATTAGAAATTTGAAGACACATTTATTTAATATTGGATATGAACTGTGTTAAGCGCTTTTGTTGTAGGCCTTAGCCTTGTCTACTGCGCTATATAAATTGTCAATAAATAAAGCTTTGTGTACCGGTAATTAATTACTTTCAACATACGCTACAGCATCGAAATAAAAGTTGGCATCAGCGATTTTAAGATTTGTAGTTTAGAGGCACCACATAAATATTAATTTTAATATTGATGCTACATAAATATTAAAATATTTTTTTAAGATTACCGGTAATTAAATTTTTCATTTTGTCAAGAATGAGCGAATAGCAGGTTTAAAGTATTCTTTATCGTCTATGAATGTCAAAATCGTTCAGTTTCTCGATAGTTCAAAGCTAAAACGGTTTTTCATTCAACACAATAGTGCCGCATGCCCTGCTCGCGTCCTCCATTGTTCCGACTCTCACGATCACCTCAAGAGGGTGCACCGCGATGACGTCACTTCGACTTATACCCAGGTCAATGATTTTAGACACCTTAAAATCCAAAAAAATTAGGGGTCGACTTATACTCGGATCGACTTTATCGCGAGTACATACGGTATGACTTCTCCCCTGGGTGGACAAAAGGCCTCTGGCAATGTGGTGTTGTCAACAAAATGCAGACATTTCATAATTAGGCTGAAACGTTTTTGCCATTATACTCCTCACATAAGGAGTTTCAAGTAAAGGATTTGTTGTCCTGTAAAGCTCAACTTCAGGTTTCTGAATAATTCTCTGATAAACAATCCAAGAAATAAAAACAAAGAGCTCATCCTGGTCAGCATCAACCCACTTTCTCAGCCATGATTGCGGTTTCTGAAGACCTAGTAGCAGCTGTTTTGTTCATCTGTTGGTTTCAGTAATTATCATTTCTAATGTTTGGATATAAGCGGAAATAATGCAGTACATTGCTTGTATCAGAAACCGGTATCTTCCATCCCGGCACTCCAGCAAACTGCAGCCGTGAGGAGTCACCACATGGCCAATCACACCAAGCAAAATCGGAACTGACATCATTCATTCATTCATTCATTCATTCTTGGACGATTTCTATAGCGCTGTAACAGGGCTGAGGCCCACAACAAAAGCGCTTTAACATCTCAACTATACCCCAACCCAAACAGATGCGTTTTAAGCTCTTGATGAAGTGCTCAGGAGTATTAGCCGTGGTGACGTCATCAGGAAGAGAGTTCCACAAGATAGGGTTGCCGCGTGTAAAAGATCTCTCTCCAAACTTGGCAATCTTGGAGGGAGGAGGAACCTGAAGTTTGACCCTACGACTCGACCGGAGTGACAATCTCCAATCACTGCACTGCGGTCTCTTTACAAGAGAGGCGAGGTACTCCGGACAGTGCGGGTCATGCAGCACTCTGTACGTCAGCCAGCATCTCTTGAACACAATCCGCTCAGGGACTCGAAGCCAATGAAGATGATCCCTGAGAAGTGGACATCGTAGGACACAATGCCAGAGCTTTCATCGCTCCCGGACTCTTCAGCGTCACTGAAATTCAACTCCAGATCACTTTTGCTGTCAATTACTGACGAATCATCACTTGTATCTTTGATCATCGCCCTAACTTCGCTTGCACTCAGTCGTTTTCTGGCCGCCATCTTTTAGCAGAGGCCAATAGGCTAGCTGAAGGGCTTATAGGGGTGTTACAGAAAAGTATGGATTTAGCACAGCCATGGCACAGATCATAGACTAAAATTGGTTCCATCTTGCAAATGAATGATTACACTGGTCAACAAATTTTATGCAAGTTTTTGTTTCCTCTACAAATTTTGGTGAAACTAATAGATTTTGACTTGCTGAACACATATGCTGGGGTGGGGCCCGTACCGGGCTGGGCGCCTCGTTACGGGCTACGGGCCTCGAGGTACAGGCCACGGGCGCAAATGTACGGGCTACGGGCCTTGTACGGGCTGGGCGCTAACAATATTTCTTTAATAAATCCAAGTTTATATTTGTTTAGTCTTGCCTTTTTTTTCCTCTTTTCCTAACAGCAACAAAATATTAATGTTCTAGTGACAATTATACAATAGCTACAACTAAGCTGTAATAAAAATTTTAATTAGGGAACAGCTAAAAAAATAATTTTTAAAATATAATTAATGAAATTTATTTGATTTTGAGTTTACAAATGAATATTGTATTTAATATCATGTTAGCAGATTATACTTTTATGGAATTACCTTGCAGCCCCGCCCGTACCTCGGGCCGGGCGGCAAGGTACGGGCTACGGGCCGGGCGGGCCTCAAAGCTCGGGCCTCGGGCTCGGCCTCGGGCCGGGCCCCACCCCAGCACATATGTAATTAGAATTTCTGTATCACGTAAGGTTTTTAAGAAATCGACAATTTAGCATTTAGTATTAAAACGTCTTCTGCAACATAATCCTACAGAAGGATCTAGGCAATAATGACAAGACATGAGAAAATTAGAAATGTTCTGCTGTAGATTTTCGTTTGTAGTCACTGTCCTGTGCTTCACGTATCAGTGACCAACAGTAGTCTCCGAGCATAGACGGACTCCACTTTCCCTGGTAGCATTTCTCAATGCTGGCAATGTCTTTGTGAAATCTTTCACCATGTTCATCACTGACGGCGCCGAGATTGTCCGGGAAGAAGTCCAAGTGAGAATGAAGGAAGTGTATCTTCAGTGACATGTTGCATTTCATTGTCTTGTAAGCTTGTAGCAGATTTCCAACTTGTTCAACATAGTTTGGCGCCTTGTAGTTGCCCAGAAAGTTAGCAACAACATCCCTGAAGGCTGTCCAGGCAACATGCTCGGCACCCTGCAGAAGGCCCTCAAAGTGACTGTCCTTGAGCAGGTCTCGAATCTGTGGGCCAACAAAAACGCCTTCTTTTATTTTAGCATCACTGGTGCATGGAAACCTCTGTCGTAAGTATGTAAAGGCTTCACTTTCTTTGTTCATTGCTTTGACAAAGTTTTTCATTAACCCAAGTTTGATGTGCAAAGGTGGGAGATAAATGTTGTTCGGATCAACGAGAGGATCATGTTTAACGTTCTTCTGTCCTGGAACCAAGTCCCTGCGAGGTGGCCAGACCTTTCTCACATAATGTGAATCTCTAGCTCGGCTGTCCCACTCGCAAAGAAAGCAGCAGTACTTGGTGTAGCCTAGCTGCAGACCGAGTAGAATTGCAACAACTTTCAGATCTCCACATATATTCCAGTTGTATCTCGAGTATTCTATGTGTTTCAATAGCAGCTGCATGTTCTCATATGTTTCCTTCATGTAACCAGCATGTCCAATGGGTACTGAAGGGTATGAATTGCCATTGTGCAGCAAAATAGCCTTTAACTTAACAGCGAAGAGTCAACAAAAAGTCGCCATTTGGATGGATTGTGCTTACAGCCGAAAGCAGAAAGCAATCCATCAATGTCAATGCAAAAAGTAAGACAGTCGATTTTTTTTGAAGAATCGAGTCAAGTCTTCATGCCGTTTATGAAATACTGACATTTTTGTACCTGGAGAGAGCAGATTCCATCCTTGCAACCTAGATCCAAGCAATTCTGCTTGATTTTTTGACAAATCTAAGTCTCTGACCAGATCATTGAGCTCTCTCTGCCTGAGAAATTAAATGAGGATTGCTGGATGTCGATGGCTCAAACTCTGGGTCTTCCGTAGCTGAATTATCAACTATCTGCAGCATTTCATCTGTCTCTGCATGCTCGTCCTCGTCCTCCAGTGTCCAAAACTCGGGGGGTTTGGAACAGGAAGACTCTCGTCGTGTGGAACTGGTCTCATTGCCGAGGCAAGGCTAGGATACTCAATAGACTTCCTATTCTTTGAAGAAAATCCTGTAACATTCGTCATGCAGAAATAGCAATCCGTTACATGATTATTCTGCTCCCTCCATATCATTGGTATGGCGAATGGCATGGATGGACGCTTACCTGCAAGCCAAGCTCGCAGACTGGTAGCACAAGATGAACAACATATATGAGGTGCCCATACTTTGTCCTGGTTGCCAATTTTGCATCCAAAGTATAACTCATATCGTTTCTTTATGATTGCTGTCATACTCCCCCTTCTGTGATTTCAACGTAAACTCTCCACAGATGTAGCAGAACGTGTCACTGCTATTGCGACATCGACGCGACATTTCAGAAACTTTAATTAAATTAGTTAATATATTCAATTCACAGCCTTTAACTAAACAGTTATATCTCATCAAATAGAAAGACTGCAGCTGCTTCCTAGTGCTGCTTGGTATTTATATAGGACTGCGTAACCATAGCAACAATACATGCTAGGCATGTAGTCTTGAAGACAGGTTTGGGCGCGTCTGGGCATGTCTGGACATGCCTAATTATACTAATTTTCAAAATCCATGTAGTTAAGTGAGCCAGCAGTGCATATTACATCTGTTATGGCGGTCACATAAGATTCTTGCCTAACCTGAATACCCATAACTCAGATAACTCTCGAAAACCACCATTTTAAAATCAGCTTTTTCTCAAAAAACTTACGTGATAGGAAAATTTCAAAATTATTTCTGTAATCAGCATGAAAAAATCTACCTGGAACACCAGAAATTGCACAGGAAACAAAAACCTTGTTGACCAGTGAATTATTACATCTATATTCCAAGTTTGAAGCATTAATTCAAAACGGCTGATCTTTAACCCTTTAAACACTAGGAAATTTTTTTAGAAAAGTCCCTAAACCCTAGGAAATTTTTGTAGAAAAGTCTCTCCACCCTAGCGTTTTTTGCGTTTTTGACGTAATTTTGACTTATTTTAAAAATTGAAATTGCTCGGGTTATTTGAAAGCAAAGAAGATAAGGTATACACCATTGTTTAGCATTTTCATTCCTCTTTCTATCCATCCATGCAAAAAATTTTAAAAAATGGGGACCAAGGTCCACTATATGGCCTAAAACCGCACCCCCTCCAAAAAAAGTGTGTCTTGTTCAAAGCTGTGTAGCTAAAATTTTTGAGTGGTAACCTATCTTTGGTTAGCAGCAAAGTTGCAGGGGAATGTATTTGGAACAAAATAAATCAAAAATTTTGAAAATAGGACCATATTTGGCTGAGATATGATCTCCCGACCCCAAGCCATATTTGTGGGATAGCTTGTCGATTCGATCTGTTTTGAACAAAGCTTTTAACTTTTACAATTCCCCATTTCCCGGTCTATGGGTGAGATAAAAATACGAGGTATACACCATTGTTTAGCATTTTCATTCTTCTTTCTATCCACCCATGCAAAAATTTAAAAAATGAGGGCCAGGATCCACTATATGGCCTAAAACCGCATCCCCCTCCAAAAAAAATTTTTTCTTGTTCAAAGGTGTGCAGCCAAATTTTTTGAGTGGTAATCTATCTTTGGTTAGCGACAAAGTTGCAGGGGAATGTATTTGGAACAAAATAAATCAAAAATTTTGAAAATAGGACCATATTTGGCTGAGATATATTGTGTTTACAATTTGAGTACCCTGGCTCGGTGAAGTTGTGGTTTTGTTTACTGGTGAATCAGGAGCTCTTCATCAGTTGCAAAGTAGTGGGCCATCTCAGGAAGCTGCAAATGTAAAAACATGCAAATCTGAAGCCAATTTCATTCCTTTCGTAATATTTAGTGGCTCTGAAAAGAGCCTTTTGAGAATCAGATGTCGATGATGCAGTTGAACTTCACGGTAAAGATGGACAAACAGAGGTGGTTGATTTATGATAATAAAATTTTAATTTTTTTTTTTGCATTTCTTTGAACTGGTTTTGCAAGAAATTATGTTAGTGGATTTACAGAAAAATTTAGAGGTGTATGGTGGTATTCTGCAAAACAATCAACTTTACATCCAGATATTTTGAGCACAGAATAGCTACGACTTTGCATCCTAGGCCATGCTCTTTCCTAACTTGGGCTCGGTTGGTGGTCAAACATTTCCCAGTATACACATCAAAATTCAGAAACTACCCAGTCTCAGCATCCGCAATTACCCAAACTTTGAATCCCAGCTCAGATTCAAGTGGGGTTTGAAAAAAACTGGAAAATTTTGACTGCAGGCAATCTAAAATAGGGCGAACTTTGTAGATCGGATCATAATTTGACTCCCCTATAGCTGGTGCTTGGGGTACTATCTGCCAGATGTAGGTACCTGTTCAATGCTTCAAGCCAATCCTGTGTCATGGAAGTTGAAACATAGACATTCTTATGCATGGGATCAGTTGACCAATAGTCAGGCAATTTTGGTTGCTTACTAATGCCAAAGTAAAGGTTGAGGCTGACGTAAGCGAGCATTTCAGCAGAACAGATTGGTTTCCATGCTGCTCTATGAGGATTGCCATTTGCTGAAGCAGCTGACTTTGATTGCCCGGCATAAGGGTTGGAGTTGCCGGGGGGGGGCAGTAAAAGGGACAGGTGTAAAAGGGACAGGTGTGAAAGGACAGGTGTGGAAGGGGACAGGTGTGGAAGGGAAAGGGGCAGGTGTGAAAGGGACAGGTGAAAGGGACAGGTGTGAAAGGGGAAAATTTTGAACCTCTGTAGTCCAACATTCCTCGACTTCCGTGTCCTCTTCATCATCGGAGCTTTCGCCCAGTGTACGCTGGTCGTCGATGTCAGTATATATGTCGACGTGGGGCTCAGAAGAGGCTCTTTCATCGACATTCTCGATCTCCTCGATCTCCAGGTTTTTGTCATTTCAGATGAAAGAAAAGCAGTCTCGTGGAGATGAGAAATCGCTCGCGATATTGCTTTAGCTCATTTTTATTGCTATTACTTTAGTGCATTCACACCCGTCTCTTGCTGAGAAGACCTCCATTATTTTCATTGGCTGTTTACACATGGGCCAAATTAAAATGCCCCATCGAAATGGACACTTTTAGCTTTTATGACATCATATATATGTATAGCGACCCGTGAGGACACCCCTCGTAAGATCGCAAGATCATAGACGTTACCTTTCAATGAAAGGTCGTTTCAATTACTTTCTATCGAATTGTATTTACACATGGGGCAAATTTAAATTCCCTGATTTTAAAAGGACAATTTTTTCATAAAATCGTCCATTTTTTCCCAGGTAAGTGTCTAAATCTTGAGGGATAACCCTCTTATACGTCCATCTCCGACGGGAACTCCATAGATGTTATATTAAGCAAGATAAGCCGTTAGGGAGTAAGGTGCTGTTCATTGGCTGTTTACACATGTGCTAAATTTAAATTCCCGATTTAAATGGACACTATTTTTAGCTTTTAGGGCGTCATATATATGTATAGCGAACCGTGGGATACTAGGATTCTCCCTCGTAAAGATCGGAAGATCATAGACGTTACCTTTCAATAAAAGGTCGTTTTAATTAATTTCTTCCGACTTGTAATTACACATGGGGCAAATTTAAATACCCTGATTTTAAAAGGACGATTTTTTCCATAAAATCGTCCAATTTTTCCCAGGTAAGTGTCTAAATCTTGAGGGATAACCCTCCGACACGTCCATCTCCGACGGGAATTCCATAGATGTTATATTAAGCAAGATGAGCCGTTAGCAAGTAAGGTACTGTTCACGGGCGTTTTCGGGCGGTCTTGGGGGTAACGGTGTCAGGCGCTTTTGGGCTCTCTCGGGTTTAAAGAGGTCGGGCGGTTTTGGGCGGTCTCGGGCTTAAAGGGTTAATGGATTTTCAGTCTGTTGACGCACATATGCGTCACGGCCGTTTAATGGAAGATAAGCCAGGACCAATGTTCCCTCTAATTTTTCGAGACGTGAGCGCACCAGATTTTTCGTGAGTGGAAATAGTTTCGTCATGAGCACTTACATCAATATCAATCAATCAATGCTATATTTTGTATACCAGTGGTGCACAACCTTTTTCGGCCGCGGGCCACTGTTATATTTCTGAAATCCTTCGGGCCAATCGGGGGCCAGACTCAACTGACGACTGCCATTTATGTCTTTGCTTCAAGTTTATTACAATTTAGTACAAAATCACTTTTTAAGTTGAGATACATTGTACACTACTGTAAAGTGTCTTATACAATATCAGTACAGTAAGGCATGGTTACGAACGGCATTGAGAGAAGGCGTGACATATTGGTATTTTCATTTAGTTCTCGCGGGCCACATGGCGAGTCGTCGCGGGCCGGATGTGGCCTGCGGGCCGGACGTTGTGCACCACTGATGTATACCAATAATAAATGTAAGAAATTAAACAGTACTTATATCAATATATTTCAAATTCAATATATCGTTGGCAAAAATGAAAGTTGTTCAAAACCTAATTAAGAAGTAAAGCGATTTGATAAAACTAATATATACTAGATTTGTTCATGTCTGTCTTTAGTCAAATTAATTATCAAGCAAAATGTCATAAATGTGTACTAATAATCCCGGTGTCCTTGATAAATTGACTCACGTATGAAATGTGTAACCCAAATCACCCAATGGGCGCTGTTCATATAATGGCGCCTATTATGCAAATTTTTAGCTGCAGCCTGCAGGCTGCGCATGCGCACAAATATCAGCAGATATAAACGACACTGATTGGGCAAAACAAACGCGTTGGCGTCTAGGGATAAATAAACAACCACGACTATCTCTGCTCATGCCTAAATAAATAAATCACCTCAGTCAAATGAACCTACCGAAATCATACTTTTGGGAAACGTACGTAATACCCGTTGAGCAAAATAAATTGTGTGCAAACAAAGAAATGTTGTGCGCGCTACCACTTAAATTCGTGCGCGCGCGCACGCGCGCACCTTAGAGGGAACATTGGCCAGGACGCCCCAGGCCTGCCGAGAGAAATTCTGGGACCCTATGCAGAAGGGTTGACGGGCCCCAACAAGTCTGAAAATTCAAAATTCAAAAATTCCTGATGAACTTTTTTTTGCGAGTCATTAATTTTATGAAACACGAAACAGTGCTGCAACTCTCATCAACTGGTGATGACCTTTTTTGCTTGTTGCCATTTTTTCACGCTGTCTATGATTTATGATATCCTCAGCACCCGGGCCCCCTTTTATTCATCAGGCTCCTATGCATGTGCATGTAACATGACGACCTCCTTTTTTGTCTTGTTTCTGATAATAATACATCTTCGTCATCGGCCCGGGCCCCCTCCAGGCCGCTGGGTCCATGTGCGTTTACCCCCCTGATCCCATCTTGGTGGCCCTGGTCACGGCCAGTAAGGGGGTTAATGACTAAACCACAACCTATCATTGGTTACCAGTAATAATAGGTAGCTAGCAATAGGCTGACTGAATGCACTAATAAATGAGAAAATATAACCAATTTTGCTCATATGCATTAAATGGAAAAATGGTATGCTGAAATTTTTAAAAATTCAAAAATTTAACAATCATGAATCCCTAAATTTCACTCTAATAATCAACTGCTGTCCAGAAACTTTTTAGGGATTTAGGGGTAATCTGCTTCAGGCATCAGAAACCAGAAATTTCAGAAATTTAGCCTTCAGACTTTGGTGGTCTTCTGATCATAAACATTCTATTGCTTTGGTTAAAGGTTGAATTGTGGTCAATAGCAAATCTACACACATGCACCCATGTATGCAGGCAAGCACATCCTCACACATGCAGTCAAGCACACAAACTCATCAGCAATTCAGCCCATTGCTGCATAACAAAAGTAATATGTTTCTTCTGTGACTTTGTTCAGAGTGAAATATTTGTTCAGAGTGAAATATTAATGACAACCTTGTCCTTTGAAAATTACATTGTGAAATATTGTTTACACACATATATGTATATATGTAGATATGCATATATATATATATATTATATATATATATATACAGGTGTCTATGAAAAAAAACAGCAGGAAAACTATGATTTCTTAAAAGTTCCTAAATATATTTCTATCAAAATTGCCAGACGTGTACAGCACATATTTCCCCACCTTTCTGCCTATTTTCATCTCATTTGCATGTAAGGTAGCCATTTTGTGAGATATCAAACTCAAAATTCGATTTTTACGAATCAACAGACAAAATTTTATTGATTGTCTAGAAATTTCAACTTAAACCACAATTGTTCAAGATGGTTATCGGATATAATTGCAAACCCTAACCCTAACCTTAATTGCAAAAATTGTTCGGTATCCAAAGCCAAGTTCCCGCAATGTCTGAATTCGCATCTTATCTTCATTCGATATTTTACCCATTTTGAAAGTTTAAATCAAACTTTTATTGTTATGTCGAATTCTGTGAATTTAAAAACATGTTTACAAATTTCCATTCGTTTTAAACTTTACTACTACTACTGCAACAACAACAACAACAACAACTGCTACTAATGCCACCAAAATTGACATGAAGCCAAATTTATGTGAAGCTATAGATATTTAGGCCTGTCATGCTGCGACTGAGTAGTAAAAATCGAAGTTTGACTTTGATATCTCACAAAATGGCCACCTTACATGCAAATGAGATGAAAATTGGCAGAAAGGTGGGGAAATATGTGCTGTATGTGTGGAAATTTTGATAGAAATATGTTTAGGAACTTTTAAGAAATCAAAGTTTTTCTGCTGGGGTTTTTTCGTAGACACCCTGTATGTATATATATATATGCATTTATATGCATATAAATGCATATATATATATATATATATATATAAGAGCTATCTTGATCTGGGGTACAACAGCATAGAGGTGTGTCCCCGGGTACAGATGGGGAAGTCCTGGCCAAGGAAACCTGTTATTGCACCAAATCAAATAATATGAAATAAGGTGTTATGGACCATTGGACCAATTGTACCAGAGGACAACAACAGGGATGGTGCTAGGACTGTTTTAAGAAAAAATTATCACTGCACTATACTCAGAAAATTTGTGAACATCCTTGCAAAAAACAATCAAAACAGGTTGTCCAGAAAATTTATCACTGCACAAACCACAGAAAATTGCAATTTACCACTGCACATTTTTATTTTATCACTGCACATTTTGTGTATCACTGCAAGTTAAAACAGGGCCTGGGGTGGTGGACGTATCCAACTTAATATAGAAGGCATGGAAGAACAGCATCTCTGGCAGAAGATCTTTGCATTCATGGTGAGCACACAGAGGGCATGTGTCCAACATATGTGGGACATTACGGCTAGCTCACTATACCAAATAGTTCTGGCCAGTGCTTGATGAAAACAGTCATGCAAGGACGTAAAACCTGAACAAGAAAACAGATCATCATGCCAGATTGGCCATCGCCTGGAATAACAAGGCCCATGCTGGTTATTTTGACACTAGGGCGGCCAGTGAAAAGTCAACTACTGGGTGCCAAGAGAAACTTGGAAAAGCACAAGATATTGAAATTGGGACTTTGGAACTTCAAACATAAAAACTTTGAATTATGCATAAAGACTAAATATACTAATAAAAGAAAAGAAATTAACAGATATCATTGAGCAGTGGCATATTATAGGAATCACTTAAACATGATGGAAAAGAAATGGAGAATTTCTGACATCAGTGGAAGAAGCAAAATACAAAGTAATAAGCTCAGAAAATGAAAACAGCCTACAAGAAGGTGTGGTGCTAATTATGAAGCATAAGGCAGCAAAAGCACTATTAGATTACCAAGCAGTGTCATCCAGATTAATGACAGAAAGATCTAGAACAAAATTTTGGAGAATGACAATAATACAAATACATGTTCCCACAGTTTAAAAAATGCAGCATATACCATGTATTTTACAACCTTTCATTGTTGAGCCCAGTGTCAAGGTGAATGGGCAGTACTTAGCTTCAACTTAGCATGATTTCAAGTGGCTTAGAAGGCATTACTGCCTGTGCAAAAGCCACTAGGGGCACTAACGGGGCTTGAACCTGCTCCGTCAGCCTGACGCTTCAGCACGTAACCCACTCTGCCATCTCCCCCCCCCCGCCACAGTAGCCTACCATCTAGTATTGTCTACGAGAGATAAGCTTGACATTAAGCAGTATTCGCACAACTTCACATTCCAGCAGGATGGGCCACAGCACATCGGGCTCGCAATACTGTCGAATTGCTAAAAGTAGTAATGCCAAACTTCATCCCACCAAATATGTAGCCTCCCAATAGTCCCCACCTAAACCCAGTGGACTGTAAGATCTGGGGCATATCGCGAGAATGGATCTACAAGACAACTAAAATACGCCAGCGAGTTACGATAGCGTAGTGCTGAGGAATTGGATAAACTTGACCAGCGCGTAATTCATAAAACAGTTGCACAATGGCGAAAGAGACTTTCAGCATGTACGGCTACAAGCGGATGACCGTTTGGACACAATATGTATGCTTGAAAAGTGGACCTTAAATACCAAATTAACGCGCATTTTGACTTCTTATCGGAGAAATGCTTCAAAAACATAAAATCATGAATTTCCAAATGCAAATAGAGAGACATCGGCAGACCTCCTTGCGTTGTCCTTCGGAGAAATTGGGAACACACTCGACGATTCTCGCCATTTTGACAGTCTTCAGCGCGTAGCTTCTGTCGAAGCAGAACTTTGGACCGCGTCTGATCAACAAACCTTTTCTTCTGGGAGAATTCTCCGTCAGAAGTCAGCCAACGGCTTGCGCAGGACAAAGGTCCCCAACAGAAGCAGCGTCGATCCCACTGAAGCTGCCAAGCAACGGCCAACGACAACGAACAGAACATCCGCCGATGACCAAAGACAATGTAACTTATCTTGTCTTCAGCCATCCGATTCCTCGCTAGTCGCTACAAGGGTAGAGCCGGTAGACCGCATCATGATTCATGAATTAGATTGTTCCGTCTTTTGCTGTTATCTGTCATTCGGATCGCCATTTCCATTGTCTTTCCAGTCCATTGCACGATTATATCAGTCCATCTGGTTCTGGGTTTGCCTTTTTTCTTTTTCCATTAAATTTCAATTAAATATACTCATATTAGCTCTATAAATTCTGCGAAATTGAATATAAATTTTGGTGTACCACAAGGCTCTATCTTAGCCTTCTTAGGACCGCTTTTATTTATTATATTTAAAAACGATCTACCAAATGTCTCAAATTTTATAAAATTCTTTCTCTTTGCTGATGACACAAATATTGTAGCTAATCCCAGCAATATTAATGAACTCATACATAAAATAAATGATGAACTAAGCATAATCTCAGCGTGGTTTCAAGGCAGGTTGTCGCGGCCAAGTATCGTTTCTTTTTTATGTCTTTTCTTTGATCATTTGTTTCTCATTCTTTGTCTTCTGCTGATTCCTGCTATTCCTCGAGCCACTTATTTCTGCAATCATTAATCTTCCACCATGAGGAACACCAACAAGGTTTCGCGACAATTAGTCTACAAAATTTTCGTCAATTATACTTGTTTGTATTTAGATATATTAAATAAATAGATTAAATAAAATAAGTTTGGTTTAGGGTTAAGGTTAGGGTTAACCCTAACCCTAAACCCTAACCCTATAAACGATGTGGTGACGACCTTTTTTTGCTCGTCTACACTAAAAACGTGGACGACGACCTTTTTTGCTTGCCAGCTCCAAACTGTGGGGCCCCATATCAAGGATGCTGCCCTCGGGTCCCCTAAAGTCACGCTACTCCACTGCCGCGGACCACAGGTTGAGAACCGCTGGCTTAATCTAGGCACTCATTTTCCGTATGTCGATAGATACAGACGTCACGTTAAAGACGCAACCATTATCTGGATGTTGCTAGAATACATATACTTTATTCAGAAGTCAAGTGAAATCTCGTGGATTTCTATAGCGCCTTGGAGAGCAGCACAACAGTAGCTGCTTAATCTTAGGCGCTCAGCCTCTCTTAAAATAGCTATAGGAAAGGTATGGTTTCCGGTAGATTTCGGGTTACCAGCGCGTTTGCGCGTTTGGATTATGTCGCCGATTTCGCCAGGATTCGACGTACTTCGTTTGGTTTTCGTGCCAAATGAGAGGATTTAGCCTCGCTCGTCGGTTTTCGAGGAGTGTATTCGGTCCTCTGTACTTTTTTCGACGGTTCTGGAGGCTTTCGGTGATCGTCATCGTCAAGTCAAGTCCGCCATCTTGTCCGCCACAATGGCTGACATCGCCAGCGCGTGTTTGCGCGTCTGGAATGTCGCCCTTCTAAGCCTTCTTGGCAATTGTTTCACTCGATCGACTGTTTTCTCCATGCTTTCGCCGGAATTTTCCATCTTCGTTGGATCTTACGAGTTCGGTGACGGGAATCTACTCGGTGGCTGATTATTCTTACGGAAGACCGTCTATGGGAATTCAACGCCGGACTTTTCCACGTCGCGAATTCCGTCTACCATCCAGCGGTCTATCAACATCTTTTCCCGTCATTCATCGGCGTCTCTGTGTTGGGAACATCCTGTGGAAGGTCGCTCTCTTATGAATTCACCGCCGGATTTCGTCACGACGGCGAACTCCCTTTTCCCATACGAGTGGATATTAAAGAGCATCTTCCGATCTGCAGAGGCGTCAACGCTGTTAACAGTGCTTCTGACTTTGGCATTGCCATGTCGACAGTGCTTCAGCAGCGGTAGCGCTTCGGACTGGTCTTTTTTATATTAAGACTGAAGAAGCGCTATATAAGTACGCTGTTATTATGGGATCAGTCAGGCAATAGTCAATATCCGAAGGGCAGTGAGGCTAGGTTGTTACAGCTATGGAGGAAATGATTTAAGAAACAGGAAGGATTTAAGTTTAGACCTGAAGACTTGAGGAGATAGTGCACGAAAACGGGGACTCAGATTTTATTGTTTGAAAGTGTCCAAGTGTGCGAAGGGAAGCTGGGATCGAGTTCAAAAGTTCAGGTGCAGCGTATGAGAAGGCACGGTTGCAAATTTTCAGAGATGACTGATTTAGCGGGCGTGACAGAGTGAGATGAGACGACGAACGTGTGGGTCGAGCACGCTGAGGGGTTAATAGTGACCTAAGGTAGACAGGTTTTGATGACTGAAGTGAGCTATGTGTAAGTGTTATTATCTTATATTGGATACGTTCTGTTATTTTAAGCCAATATAATGATTTAGTGTGGGTGAAATATGGGAGAATTTAGGTGACATAGTAACAGCACGAGCTAAAGCATTTTGTATTGATTGCATTTTGTTGATGGAGGCTTTGGGAAGGTTATAGTAGAGGGAATTACAGTAATCTTATTTGGAGTGGACTGTAGAGGTGGCGATTGTGGACGCAGTCTTAATATCGAGACAAGGACGTAGGCGACGAAGGTCACGAATATGAACAAAGCAGGCTTTTGAAAGTTGGGAGATTTGTGATTCGAAGTTTAGAAAAGAGTCAAATTTTAATCCGAGATTTCTAGCAGTTGGAACGGGAGTTATTGTGGTGTCAGGAGCCAAAACTGGTTTAGGATTGTCAATTTTTTACCTGCTGAGGTAGTCCAATTAAAAGAAACTCTGTCTTAGATGGGTCGAGAGCGAGGAGATAAGATGACATCCATGCAGAGATTGAGGAGAATGCAGATTCAAGCTTAACCCCTCAGCTGGGGATCCCGGATATATCCGTCCATTTTACATTGAGTTACAGTTAAATACACGGTTAAGGGCTTAATGATAGATGCATCAAATGACGGAGGTGAGAAGGATAGGAATAGCTGAGTGTCATCGGCATAGAGTTGGTGATTTAATTTGAGGGAATTAATTAGAGATGAAAGTGGTGTGGTGTAAAGGCTGAACAGTACAGGCCCGAGAACAGATCCTTGAGGCACTCCATAATCTATACTGTGAGATAGAGAAATTTGGCCAAGACAGGACACTTGAAACGACCGAGGTTTGAGATAAGATGCAAACCAGTTGTGAGCTTTTACAGATATGCCAAACCAGAGAGAGAGAGAGAGAGTGGCTCGAGCAGAATTTTGTGATCTATGGTATCAAATGCTGCAGAGAGGTCAAGGAGACAAAAGCCAGTAACTTGTCGGAGACCAATTGCAGTTAAGAGTCTGTCATAAATGTAGGCGAGGACAGTTTCAATTGAGTGAGTAAGTAAGTAAGTAAGTAAGAGAACGTCAAGATTATAGTGGTAACTTGTCTTAAAGACTGCGCGAACACTTTAAACAAAATTAAACTAAGTAGCTAGTCTTAAAAAGCCATGACTTCAGTCGATTCCTGAAAATATCTAGCGACGATGACTCCCGTATTTCAGCAGGAAGCGAGTTCCAAGTACGCGCAGCAGCCACTGGGAAGGCACGATCTCCGACGGTGACAAGACGCGTTCTTGGAACCATAAGCACCGAAGTCGCGGACGATCTAAGTCGTCTGCGGCCCGCGAGGTCAGAAACACTACGAAACTCGGATGCAAGATAATTCGGACCCATCCCGTGAAGGCAGCGATATACAAGAGTTGATAACTTGAACATGATGCGCTCAGGCACTGACAGCCAATGAAGATCAACAAGAAGCGGGGTGACATGATCACATCGGGCCGAACGATAGATAAGACGAGCGGCACAGTTCAAAACAGACTGCAACCGGTCGAAAGAATAGGCAGGTGACCCCGCAAGAACTGCATTGCCATAGTCGAGCCTAGTAAGTACCAGAGCAACAACCAACGTCTTAAGGACGGCTTGAGAAACAGACCGACGCAGACTCCTAATCAAACGAAGTGAAGAGAAACAGCTGGCGACAGTCTTGGATACATGCAGCTTAAGGGTCGCTGCACTATCAAGGTAGATTCCCAAGTTACGCACTGAGGCAGCCGGGTGGAGCTCGAGATCGTGGATCTTGACACAGTCATGCGGCAACAGGTGCTGTTGCCTCTCGGTGGCTAGCCAGAGCACTTCCGACTTAGAGACGTTAAGCTGGAGCCTATTAGACTTAAGCCAGGCTGACAACTCATCCAAGCACCGGGTGAGACGCTCAAGAAGCAGATGCGTTTCAGACGGCCAGCAGCCACCATAGATCTGAGTGTCATCCGCGTAAAGATGTCCATAAAGCCCATGTTTAAGAATGATACGTATAAGGTCGGCCACGTACAAGGTAAATAAGATGGGACCAAGGACCGAGCCCTGCGGTACGCCGCAAGTCACCCGAGATGGAAGGGTCCTGGAGTGAGGACAGCGGACGAATTGCGTACGGTGGTCAAGATAGGAGGAAAACCATCTCAAAGCCACATGACTGATACCATAGGAGATGTTAAGACGACGCAGTAGGATGGAGTGGTCTACGGTATCAAATGCGGCCGTGAGGTCGAGAAGGACGAGGAGGGCAAACTTTCCCTGATCAAGTTCACGAAGTATATCGGAAGTGATCTTAAGAACAGCCGTTTCAGTAGAGTGAAAAACACGATAGGCAGACTGTAGCTCGGGAAGGAGACCAGAAACCGCGAGATGGTCCATGAGCTGCCTAGAGACGAAGCGCTCGAGCAGCTTCGATAGAACAGACAAATTGGAGATCGGTCTGTAAGAGCCAACATCAGAGGCATCGAGACCAGGTTTCTTGATCCGCGGTGTCACGAAAGCGGCCTTAAACGACTTCGGGACCTCACCCAGTTGTAGTGAACGATTCATGAGCTCGGTAACAAACGGCGCCAGGATATCGGAACACTCACGAAGGAGGCGAGTCGGAAAAGGATCACTGGCGCAGCACTTGTCAGGCAAGGCGCCTAGCTCTGCGGTTACTTCTTCCACAGAAAGAGCGCGAAAACCGCCTAAGGAACACCCAGACGGAGCCGAAGTAAAACAAGGGGGCTCATGTTCCGAGGTAGCCGTCAATACAGCGGACACTTTTTTGCTGAAGAAAGCAGAAAAATCATCAGCCGTGAGTCTATCAGGTAAAGGCGCGCGCCCACGCCCCATGAGCGCATCAATCGATTGCCAAAGCCGACGCGGTGAAGCACGCTCCCGCTCTACCTTACGACACCAGAAGATCTCTCTCTTCCGACTTATCAGTCGTCGGTATGCTCTGCGATATTTGGTCCACTCAGCCGTAGACGACACGGCGTCAGCAGGGGAGGCACGCCGAGCCCGGCGCTCAGCCTTACGAAGCATCATCTTAGCGGTACGGCATTCGTCATCAAACCACGGATCGGACGATCGCTTTCGAAAGCTTACGGTCTTGACCGGTATAAACTCATCAAGCAGTCGAGTAATCTCACTGTCATAGAGCTGAGCCATAGACTCGGCATCTAGGCCAGACCAGGACGTGGCATCCGCGAGTGAGGAGAGTTGCAACCCCATACGAAAGGCCGAAGGGTCTAGTTTGCCCCACACACGTCGACTAACGGTAGCATAGATAGGGCACGGTCGGGAGAGCGAGACATTCCACCTCAGCAGATGGTGATCGGAGAGACCCACATCATGAACTGCTACACAGGGAGTGGAAACAGTACGACTAGAAGCGAGAACATCAAGCACACCTCCATTCTGATGTGT
This sequence comes from Metaphire vulgaris, assembly GCA_018105865.1. Taxonomy (NCBI): domain Eukaryota; kingdom Metazoa; phylum Annelida; class Clitellata; order Crassiclitellata; family Megascolecidae; genus Metaphire; species Metaphire vulgaris. The sequence continues at coordinate 4,838,315 of CM030857.1, forward strand.
TGGTCCAGTCACACAACGCTCAAAATTGTGGGACACGAAGAGATCTTGCAACCGGTGACAAGCAGGATCATTGTCCCTATCAAAACGCACATTAAAATCGCCTATGATATATACAGGATCACATAACGACGCTAAGCCACCGAGAAGGGTCATCAGTTCTTGAAAAAACAGTGGAGTAACGACCGACGATCCGGGGCGATAAACGACAGCAAGCACGCAAGACGTCACGGAGGAAACACGCGCACAGACGAATTCGAACGTGGTCGCGGTCACAGGAACGTCCACGTTAACCAGACGAATGCCCGGGTATGCACAAATGGCAACCCCCCCATGATTGATAGATATGGAGCAACTAGTAGCGAGGGGCCGTGGACGCGCCTTCTCCACCACATTCCAGCCGTCCGAACGAAGGCGACCGATCCAGGCAGAGTGATGTTTAGTGTAGGCAGATTGATGAGCATTATATAGTGAGTTATTTTAAAGGTGTTCATTCAGTCTGGAAAGCACAATTTCTCAGTAAGTTTTGATAGAAGAGAAAGATTTGAGATGGGGCGATAGTTATTGAGATCTTCTCTGTCGAGACCAGGCTTTTTTAGGAGAGGAGTGACAAAAGAGTTTTTGAATGAAGATGGGAAAGTGCCTGAGGTAAGAGAGAGCTTAATGATTCTAGTTATGATAGGCGTAAGCACGATGGCACACTGTTTGAGTAAAGAGGTAGGTATGGGATCTAGGTCGCATTGTTTGTTTGGAAAGGATAGTAGAAGTTTGGATACCTCTTTTTCAGTTGTAGGAGTGAAGCTGGATAAATTGCAGGGAGGTTGTGGGGGAGGAGGATAATGAGGAGAGGTGGTTTGAGTAATAGTGAAAGACTTAAGGACACTGCGAATCAGATTTTTGTAGAGAAGAAATTAGCAAAAGATTCAGCAAGTTCTGACAGAGAAATGGATTGAGGGAGAGGTTTTGATTCTTTGCGATGGAAAAGATCATTTACGGCTTTCCAGAGCTTACGTGGGTTTGAGCTATTTGTTGAAATGATGTTAGAATAGTACTTCTTTTTGGCAGATGTAAGGAGATTATGATAACGGTTGGTGGCGGAACGAAGATGTAAAAGGTCAGATGGAGAATGTGTTCTATGGTATGTTCGTTCAAGACGATATATATTATATATTAGATATTATATTATATAATATATATATATATTATATTAATAATATATATATATATTATAGATATTAAACAAGTGCGTCTTTAGTCTGGTAGCGAACAGTTCAAGACTAGTCGCGTTGGTCACAATGTCGGGCAGCGAATTCCAGAGGAGGGGATCCCCCCCGGGTGAAAGACGTCTCCCCAAATTTCACTGTCTTAGCGGGAGGGGTACAACCAATTGGACCCGATTACAGGAACGAAGCTGCCGCCGACAATCAGTAAGCGGGGGCCTATGCAGAAGTTCCGCTAAGTAGACTGGGCAGGTAGGATTTTTGAGGGCCCGGAATGTCAGGCAGCATCTCTCGTAGATGATGCGCTCGGGGATGCGCAGCCAGTGCAGCTTGTCCTTGAGTAAGGGGGTGACGTGCTCGCCCCGTCTGGCACCGTAAATCATGCGGGCCGAAGCATTGAGAAGCATCTGCAGACGGCTCAGTTGGGCATCTGGTAGACCGAGGAGGATGCTATTACAGTAGTCGATCCTCGTGATGACCACGGCGCGCACGAGTTGAATCGCTGCCGACGTTGGAAGGTGCCGGCGGATCGCCCTGATCATCCGAAGCTGATAGAATGAACTCCGAGTGACATTGCTGATGTGGCTACTGAGCGAAAGCGATTCGTCTAACAGGATCCCGAGGAGGCGTACTTCAGCCGACGGTACAATTTGAATTCCATCGATAACAAACGGTACACGGCTGAGCAAGTTATCAGAGTCGGTTCAGCTGCATCGGGGTGCGGGAATTGGCACAAAATTCGGGGACGGGGACGGGCGTCGAAATGTGGGGACGGCGATGGAGAAAGAGATGAGGAAATTGGGTGGGGATGGATTTTAAGCCAATGGGGACGGGGTGTGGGTGAAAAAAGCTTTGCGGGGACGGGAGGTGACAGGGACAACGGCCAGTCCCGGTGCATGGTGCACACCTCTAATCTGAAGACACATGGAGATAATGCAGGAATTATGGGAAACGAGGGTTCAGACTTTATTGTTTGACAGTATCTAAGGCTGCGGAGGTAAGCTAGTTACAAAGTTCAGGTGTGGCGTATGAAAAGGCGCGGTTGCAGATCTTCATGGAAGACTGATGCGACGGGCGTGAAAGTGAGATGAGGCGATGAGCGTGTGGGTCGATGAGGTTGAGGCGTTAATAGTGTTCTAAGGTAGACAAAACGGAAATTTTAAATTGACTACCACCCCGTTGTTCAACGCACCTAGTGAAAATAATAACAGACGAACGGGAAACAAAACAGAAAAGTTTCCAAATGTCGGTGTTGTCCTAGAATCTGTCTGAAAATTTAGCAGTTATACAGACGACTGAATTAAATCAAGATATCGTTGCATTTAAGTATGCATGTTCTTTTCTAATTAAACAGTAATGCAATTAATTAAAGACCAACATTTTTGTACATTATTTATTGTACATACGAGTGCTTATAATCCTTATAAAAAGGCTTAAATTAGCGGTTAGCCTATAGTTATGCTTATAAGAATATGGTAAGGCGGGTAGATTGATAGGTTGTTGGCACGCCGAATTAATTAGAAATCCAAATTCGGCACACTATCACCAAAAGGTTGACGATTCCTGTGTTACGGTACCGTTGCAACTGCGAAACAGCAAATCTCAGGGTTGGAGTTGCCGAGGGGTTGAACCCCCAGCTAACTTTGCAACCCTCCCAAAAATTGCATATCGGATACATGCAGTTTCTGTCGTTCATCGAATTTCAGTCCTCAACCCCTCCAGCTCAAATTTCACGACTCCAACACTGGCAAGTCTGATAAAATAAGAAAGTACCCGCTAACTGTTGTCTATGTGTCATGGCTAACAAGATTAGGATTAGGGCTCGTCCACAAATGACGTAACGCGCCTAGAGGAAGGGGGTCCGGACATTTGATACGAAGTGTGACGAGGGGAGGGGTTCCGTAAATGTGATGTCACGCAACACAAAATTAAGTGTATCTGAATATCTGAGTGCGCTGGTGCAGCGAACGACGTCAAATGAGTCGAGAATGAAGCTTCGGTCGAGTCGTCGAGTCCTACTGCTTGTCCCTCCTCCGTCAAAGACCTCCAAGTTTGGAGAAAGGTCATTCTCCAAAGGGAATCCGTTACTTTGGAATTCGTTACCTGATGTTGTGTTGGAAGCTGTCTCTGCGGAATCCTTTCTTAGGAACTTAAAAACACACTTATTTAATATCGGATTTTATTGATAGAATTTATGTCAAAGCGCTTTTGTCGTAGGCCTTAGCCTTGTTTACTGCGCTGGAGAAATTGTCTAGAAATAATAATAATAATAAGTGACTTTTTTTGCTTGTCATGATATTTGGAGAGGGAAAAATACAAGGATGGCCATTTTATGCTTGTCAGTATGTTTGGAGAGGGAAAATAGAAGAATGAATTACCTTGTCTGCTTGTCAAGACTTTTCGGAAGAGGAAGAAAAGGGGGTCGGCCCGTTGTTACGTCATACTTTAGGGGCCTGACTTTGTTACGTCGCGTTACGTATGTGGAAGGGGGTCAAAAAGTGCCAAAATCGCGTTACGTCATTTATGGACGACTCCTTACGACAATAACAACAGTGCTCATTGTCAGTGATGTCATGCAGCCCACTATTATTTATGCCAAGAATAGCAAAGCGAAGAAAAGAATATAAAATTATATTCATACGTTCATTATTTTAAAAAACGCGCCTCATATTTTGTCGTCCCCGTTTTATTTCCCCCTAAAAATTTTTCGCCCCTAGGCAGTGCCTAAACTGCCTGAGCCTTAAGGTGGCCCTTGGTAGTCAGCTTCGGATGTCAGCAAAAATTAGCGTCTACAATGTCACTGTACTTGGCGTTCTCTTTTATGGAGGTGAAATTGGTTAATGCAAGGGTGTAGTTGTGGGAGGGTGACTGACGTGTGTCTTAGTTCATGTAAAGGTTAATGGCTAGCCTACCTGACCTAAAAAACAACCACATATGCGGTGGCGACTCCACTTTAGGGGGCCCGTGCCCCCTTATTGAACCCCAGTGGCTCTTCTGTTGGAACCCCACACTTACTACCGGTACTGCATACCTATCGACAAATGGTTGGACCATGCTTAGAAGTTGCCACGTTAACGCAAATTGCCAAATCCTGGAGCCGCCGCCGCACGTATGTATAAAGTATACGTATTCTTGCAACATCCAGACAATGGTTGAGTCTTTAAATAATAATAATCTGTCTTTAACACTACGAAAAACAGCTTTGTGCAGAGCTCGATGTTAACATGATATTATTTCTACTATGATGTTAACATGAAATCTCTGTTATGATGTTATTTTGCACATATTTGTAAAATAATAAACTGTTATTGGATTGGATTGGATTGGATCATCATCAAATCGCTTGGACAGCGGAGGTCCGTTGCGCCAATCTACCACTAGTGGAGTGTCCACGTCCTAGTGCAATTCGCGTGCTATAGCGGAGGAGGGTCCATCTTCAATCTTCTGGATCCAAGAACGTCGTAGTCTCCCAGGGAGTCGTTTACAGTTCGCGTGAGGATGACATTCTTTACGACGCGCTATGGCGCATACTAGAGCGCCATGTGCTGGGGTGTTCGCGTCCAGCCGTGCGATGTGTCCAAATAATGCCGTGCGGCAGCGAGAGATGGTTTCGGGTATTTATGATAATCAAGTACACGATGAAACGATGTCATTTGACATATGGTCAAACTAGCGATCATGCAGAATCTGGCGTTGACAGCGCAGGTGTTAGGAAGGTCTGTAATCGTTTCGTATCGCGTACTAAAAGTTTCCAAATTTCTGAACCATAGAGTGGAATGGGAAAGACACATGTCTGATAAAAACGCAGCTTTGTTCAGAGCTTGATGTGGCTTTGGCAACATAAGCGTTGAAGCGATCTCATAGCAGAAGCTGCTAAAGCCAATCCTACGGCTGATGTCAGACGTGCATCTACCGTCTGAACGCTGCCCAAGTAGGTGAATAGGGTGACATTCTCCACTTCCTTCCCGTTGGTGATGAGGTTGCATGCGTGCGCGGCAGAGCTCGAATTTGACTGTTTGGTCTTTGCCCATGATATGTGCAGACCTAGATGAGAGGCTTCTGTTTCAAGGTGGTCAAGGGTTCCCGCAAGATTTTTGTGGATGTTACAGTACTGTGCGTAGTACTATATCATATTTGAAGTGTTCGTTGAAGTTTTAATCTCGTTTAATAAGGTTTCATATAATTTCAAACAGAATGTCAAACATGTGTGACACTGCAAATGTCGTGTCGACTCTTCATCGGCTAGCGTCCTATTGCTGTACTGCTACTCTCCTGCAGCTGCCGACGCTGCTGCCTAAGAGCGGTGGCTCCACCTAGCGGGCGTCCGATAGCTGGCCTGCGCTAGGCGGTGACTCACACTAGCTACATAGTTCGGCTCTGACTGCCGTCACTATAGATGTGTACAACAGTGCGACATCGTCAGCATAATCAAGGTCACTAAACGGTGTTCCGGTAGCTGGATTCCATGATGGCTCATTACCCTTTCCATTATCCAATCTATAGCTCTGCAGAAGAGGACAGGTGCTAAGACACATCCTAGTCGGACTCCTGTGGATGTCATGAAGGCACCGGAATGTGCGCCGTTGACACGTATTCTGACGTTGCTGCCTTCGTGGAGGTCCCTTCTCAGATTCAGTAAGAATGTCGGGACTCCAATCCCTCTCATAGCCTGCCACAGTGCTTGACGATCGACAGAATCAAATGCTGCCTTTAGAACTGCTCCATTTCTTCATCTGGTTTTTCTGCCGTTGGTGCGTAGCACTGTAACACCGTTATATTTCTTGGTTTTGCTGAGAATGCGGCGGAGATTACTCTGCTGCTTGCTGGATTATAGGATGTCAATGATGATGCTATGTTTTTGCACCTATACGGCGACTCCGTGGTGTTCACGTTTCTGTGTGCCTGAGAACAGCATTGTATGTCCCTCTATGGTTTTGAAAAGACCTGAGCCCTACCATTTGGTCCCTGAGATCCCGCATACACATGATCCCTTTCAATCTCTCCATCTATTTGCCTAATGTTGACAATTTACCAAGGGAATTCAGTCCTCTCACATTCCATTGACTTATGTTCGGCGTTGCCTGAAGTTCCATTCGTACTCGATTTGTTCAGAGTCAGTAGCATACTTTTCGACGTCCACCCTGTCTCTTGTAGTGTGCGTCGCGGACCTTTTTATTCTGGGCGTCGTCTGAGCCAGTATAGTGTCCTTTATCGTTTTCTCCATTCTTGTTATGTGGGGATAATATAACCAAATGAGCACCCGAATCTCTTGTTGGCCCTGCAGCCGGCTTGCGTAGTACTAGATTGTATCCAGTTACGCCTTGTCGTGTGACTCGTCTATGTCTGTACGCATGAAATCAATTTTCATACGTAACATTTATTTATTCTTATATTATTGTTTTATACAGGTCATTGCAATGACAGATCAGACAGAACCGTCTGAACCTAAGAAAAGGCAGTGGAAAATTTCAGATTTCTTTCGGTCAAACTTGGACTCAAATTGCAGACCATCAGTTGCAGGCGCCCATCGTTGACGATGACTTTTAACAAATGAAAACGCTTGCTAAAGCTTTCCACTGCCAACAGTTTTGTCGGCAGACTGCAGTTCCCAAAGTCATTGTGCCACTGCCAAGTTGTGATGGCGACGTGGATGTACAGGTTTTTTCAACGGGCCCATTAGATATAGGCCGTGTTATGAATAAACTGAAGAACAAGGAAATGTTGCAGAATTATTGTATTAATTTAGGCTTGCCGTCTGAGTTCCATCACTGCCATTTTATAGCCAAATTAAATCAAGTTTGCTCGAGTCGATTATCGATATGCATGTCCATTTTTTAAATATAAGAATTGCACCTCCAAAACAAATTCCTAGCTACGTACGCCACTGCGTGGCGCCTCCATCTCTTCTAGATGATTCCGGCGCTGCTTTGTCTCACTCTCGTCGTGACGGTAGTCAGAATCTCGGCTGCTTTCCGTTCGCGTTCTCGGCGGAAATTCATGGGACAGCTCATCCATATCTTCGCTGACTTCAGCAATGCGATGACGTGGGAAGACTTTCAGCAGAACTCTCGGGCTCCGACGCTGGGCATCAGTCAAGTTTAATTCCATGTAGATACAGAAAGCGTCTGTTCCCAGGAAGCACAGCAGAATTGCGACTTGGCGGGTCTCGTCTTAACGGTCAATTCCTGCCGCTTTCGAAAAGTCCAACCATTGCCGGCGGAAACGCTTTCACTCGGTTGTCAGATCTGTCGACTGTCGCATCCATGTTCAGTGCCTCTGGAATTGCAATGTCCGACGTAAAAGACATTTCGATGCCGTACTGTGTTTGAAGCAAATACGTTTGAATTTCCTAATCTACTTAACCAACTTTCACTATGACACCGTCCGACGTGTGTCTTAGTCTATGCTTAAGGCTAATGGCTAGCCTATCTGACCTAAGAACAACACTTATGAATAAAGTATATGTATTCTAGCAGATCCAGATAATGGTTGCGTCTTTAACGTAACGTCTGTATCATTGATGTCTATTAATAGCCTAGACTGGTCATGGCCTATGGCCTGTAATTGCAGCAACTGAGGCTAAAGTTCCGCCATTTTGCGAAGCTCAGGAGGGTGTTAACTATTCGTTATAGATTCGTTAATGCTTTAATGTGGTAAATTCGTTGAAAATGCCGTCATGCACCGCGATTAACTGTACAACAGAACGGCCTCTAATTTATAAAATAATCGACCTAAAATTAATTCCTACGACAATGCCATAGCTTATATAATCAGGAATCTATATATACGAGTGAAAATCACCAAAAAGGAACTTAAATAGCAATACGGGGAAGTTTGAGTAGGCAATAATGACGCTGCATACGTGGAGTGTATTCCGAACCGGTAGCTACAGCTCTTGGATGCGATAGATTTCAGTAGCCGTATAAACTATACAAATTCTCCACAGTATTACACTAATTCATTAGGCTAATAAATTATTTTAACCATTATAGACGGGAATGGTACTCAAAAGGACCGAATAATGCATGACAATGTGTCTTTTAACTGTACTATGGTTGCAGCAGAGGCAAACAATATTATAGTGGAGCACCTATTCGCTAGGTGGCCGCGGTCGGCAGCCATCTTGCGAGGCTCAGACTGTGGCCTCAGGCCAGGGATGTGACCAAGACAGTAAGTGGCAAGACCGAGACCAATACCAAGACACTAACCCTCAAGACCAAGACCAAGACATTAGGTGTCAAGACCAAGACCAAGACACTAGGGCTCAAGACCAAAACAGTAATTTTAAACATCAAGAATACTGACAAAAGAAGATTCACAAATTTGTTTATCAACATCAACAGTAAACTTACAAAAATTTGGAAGCATAACTAAAGTGAGTGGCAGACTGCACTCGACAATTAAATTTTTACGATTGAATTTGTGAGCATTCTTTGTTGTGGATGCTTTTTCGGATATGTTTCATCTTGTTTCTGACAATTACAGTGGAAAAACCCACTCTCTCGGTCTTGAATCTCAAGACCAAGACAGTAATGAGACCAAGACCAAGACCGAGACACTGGCCAGCAAGACCAAGACCAATACATTGAAAATACTGTCTCGAGACGAGACAGTGTCTCGAGACGTCACATCACTGGCCATTGCTAGATTAAGAAATTTTGGATGGTGTCGACCTTAACTTGGGGGTGTTGGGTTAGGGGGTGTAAAAATATCGCTGTCGAGAACTCTCCAAAGAAGGTGACGGACGACACGCTATCGGGCAGTGTATTCCAGAGGAGGGGATTTTTGCGCTAGAATGAACGTTCGCCGAACTTGATAGTCTTCGATGGAGGAGGAACGTACCGTTGGATTCGCGTACTGGAACGAATGTGGAACCGTCGATCGCTCCACGCCGGCCCTCGAACGATTATCGCAAGGTGTTACGCAGAAGGGATCGCGTAGTGCCCGGAACGTCAACGAACAGCACTTGAACGCAATACATTCTGTTCAGTTTGTCTCGAAGTAGGGAGGTCACGTGGTCGTGCCAACGCACTTTGAAGATCAACCGAGCGGAGGCGTTGAGGACCGACCGCAGCTGTGTAAAAGTAAAAAGTGGATCGATGTTTGACATTTGATATCTCGGCCGCTTGTGTAGACTACACCAACACCTGTAACTCCGGCGAAGTCCCACAGCAATAGAAGGATGCTACAGATGATGGAAGAGAGACAGACACTGACGACTCCCATCAAGTTAAGACAGACGAAATTTTATTTTTCATCATTACCATCCACAAGCGTAAAGGAGACAAAGCAGATTACAAAAATAATGATTGTGAAAGCAGATGAGCCACATTAGCTAGTCTTTATTAGCACACTATAGCTGCCTTAGAGTGCTGCTCGCATAAAATATATTTTGAGCACGATTTATCTCCCAAAGGAAACATACATGTACAAACAGAGGGAATTGACTTGACTGGAGCGGAAGAGAATCAGTTAAATGCAAGAATATATGTCTGTGCTGGAATTTTTGTGGAATTTTTGTGGTTTGTGGGAAGTCTCTCCCCATCCCCCATTAGGCTTGGATAAAACACTGTACATGTAGATCTTCTCTTCTTCTTTTAGGTGCCATGCATTGCTGCATCGGCGACCATGGACTTCCACTGTTCACGATCTCTAGTGCTCCTCAGGAGTTCGGTGTTATTTCCTATCCCCATTTCCTCTCTCATTCTGTCTGTATATTTTAAAAGCTTTGTTTTCCTCTTGATCTTTTGCCCTCCATCATGCCTGTCACTGCCAGGTTCTCTAATCCTTCTTTCCTCATCACGTGCCCAAAAATTTCGTATGTTTTAACTTGATGGTAGTCGTCAGTGTCTGTCTCTCTTCCATCATCTGTAGTATTTCTTCGTTAGTTCTCTTGTCTGTCCGTGGGACCTTTAGTATCCTCCTATAAAACCACATTTCTGCTGCTGCTTCCAATTTCTTTTTAATCTTTTTTATATGTTCCACGTCTCAGATCCATATAACGAAACTGACCATACATAGCATCTAAGCACTCTGAGCCTTGTTTCTTCTAATATTTTCTTGTTCGTTAATATTTGTTGAATTTCCACGAAGGCAGATTTTGCCATACCTATTCTTGTTATTATGACTTTATCACTTCTCCCATCACTTGTAATAATGCTTCAAAAATATTTAAAATAAGTTACTTGTTCTATTTCTCTTTCGTTTAATAAGATCTTGCATTTCGGCACTTCTTTTTGTTTTGTGCTTGCCATGGTGAAGGTCTTTATGTTTATTTTTAAGGCCCTTTCTCTCGTTTTCCTATGCTAGTTTTGTTCATCAGTTTCTGCAGTTCTCTTTCCAATTACGCTAACAGTGTTGTATCAACCGCAAATCTGATGCTATTGATATTTTTTCTTCCTATCCTTATACCTTCCATCTGCTTGATCATTTCGAATATCTCCTTCCCACACAAGTTGAAAAAAATCTGGTGATAGTCCGCACCCCTGTCTCGGTCCCTTTAAGATCTTTATCCTTTCCCTAATTTCCCCATTTAGTCTAATAGCTGCCTCCTGTGTCCAGTATAGATCCGCTATTAATCTTTTGTCTTTTCCGTCGATTCCTGCTTTATCCAGGCTTTCAAATAGATCTTCGTCCTTGATGTTGTCGAAGGCCTTCTCATAATCAATGTAAAGATCTTTCTGCTTTTCAATACATCTTTCACTCAGTCTTAGAACAAATATTGCATTCGTGCAACCACTATCTTCTTTGAAACCAAACTGTTCTTCACTTATTTGATTTGTCATTTTTGTCTTGCTCTCTGCCGCAGTACTCTTATAATTATTTTGGTCACATGACTTGTGAGACTTATGATTCCGTGTCCTCGACAGAGGACACAGAATCATAAAAGATTCATAAGAGATTCTGTGTCCTCCTTGTGCCTACTTTTTTCGATATAGCTACAAAGATTGAACTGCATAATTCTTCTTTTTTGTAGAATGTGTTTGTCATTTCCGTTAGTTTTGAATTCCTATTTCTCCTGCGAATATCATCTCTGTTGTTATTTTGTCTATACCAGCTGCTTTATTTCTCTTCATTTTCTTCAGTACTTTGGCGATCTCTTCTTCTCAATGACAAATCCAATGCTACTGTTCTGAACGAGAAGGACAGGGAACGGCTGGCGTTCCTCAGTGTCGACTACCAAAGTACTCTGCACGACCCATCTCCGCTACGCAATTTAGACACAATTGAAGTATCACAAACATTGCGTACAATATGTAACTAGCATCATCAAAGACAGAATGGTCCATCATATTTATGTCCTTTAACACCAAATGGAAACATGGAAGCTGAGAGTATAATTGGTTTACAGTTTTGTGTCTGCTGCCATAATAAGTATAAGCTTATATTATTCAACAGAATTATAATTCCTCTGAAAAGATTCAGTATGTTGCAGTAGTAAAACAAGAGCGATAGAATAAGACTGCAGGATGTTATTTATTGAACTGAATCTGTAGTGTCACTTCAATGCAGTTATTGTTGCCAATGTACCAAGTCCGAGTAAAGTGACGACAAGATCATTCCACATCTTCGATTCTGTAGTGTTCTCTTGTTGAAACTGCTTCTCAAACGAGTCCCATCCGCCCTGGTTAACAATCCACTCGGTAAGGTTATCTTCGATGAATTTCGCTGTGACATCTGCTATCTGTGACACAGTTAGATATAACTATATGCTTCTATTCAGATCAACGTCTGGAGAACAACTACTAACTAAGGCTACTACAGCTGGCTTCTATATGCCTAGCTGGTCAAGTGTTGATTTATTGGACAGTAGGCGTGGCCTATAAGTGTCCATCACTCTACAACCGCTTCCTTGAAGTCTTCCCATATTTGAACTCTGTCTTGTTCTTCACTTGGCACCTGGAATCTATTTTTAACCTTAATTGATTTTCTTGTTTTAATTCGTAGCTCTTTTACATTTCTTTCCAGTTGTATCTTTCTATTGTTTCTTTTTTAGCCTTCTCAGTGTTATTTTCACATCTGCTATTACCGGGGCATGGCCGCTGTCGCATTCCTCTCCCGGGTAAGCTTTTGACTGCAGTATTGAGTTCCAAAATCTGCTGTCGATTGCGATATAGTCGATCTGATTTCTAGTTTTATCTCCCCGGACTCCTCCATGTTTAAAGTCTTCTAGGGTGGTTTTTGAACCACGTATTTGTAATTATCATCCTCTGCTCCTCGCACCATTCCACCCATCTGTCCTCTCTTTCATTCCTCTCTCCCAAACCTCCAGGTCCCACTGACATTCCTGTTTTCCCTTGCCTACCATTGCGTTCAGGTCCCCATCACAATTGTTATTTCCTGTAATTTTACAGTTACTTGTTGCCTTCTCCAAGTGGTCGTAGAGTTTATCTATGTCTTCTCCCGAATGATCTGTAGTTGGAGCATATACCTTAATCACATTTATGTCAAACGGTTGTGCTATGATTTTTATTGTCAGCACTCTGTCTGAAATCCCGCAGTGATTTAGTATACTTCTAGATATTTCCTCGTCCATTATCAATGCTACTCCTCCCTGGTGTGACTCTCCACCAGAGTAAATGAGCGTCCTTCCCTCTGTGTTAATTTTACCTTGTCCTTCCCACCTTGTCTCAGCAATTCCTAGTATGTTTATCTTAATTCTTCTCATTTCTTGCACAACATTAATCAGTTTTCTTATCTTATATAATGTCCTTACATTCCAGTTGGCAATTCTGGTAATTTGTCCTTTTTGAGTTTTATATTTTTGCGCAGTAGCTGGCTGATGGTAGGGCGTCACCTGCTGCCCATGACCTTCCCTACCAGGCAAGGAACTCTGCGCATTGCCCAGAGTCCCCTTCATGCCGTTGTGATTAATATTCTCTTCGTTGTCCATGGTTTTCTTGGCAAAAATACAGCAGTGGTTTGCCATTACCTGCTACCGGTTAATTAGGATTTTCTCCCTCACAGTTCTAGGGTCATTAAAGGTGCTACACATGCCCCTCGATTTTCTGGACAGAGCCTTATTGATGTCAATCATCCGTAGTCTCTGTCTATAGTGCTGCTGCCCACTCCCTATTTTTCGACTGGTCAAGTCAGTGACACCTCGAGTAGGAACTTGAGGCGTCACTGTTAATAACAAAACACGGCGGATATTTGACCAGTCGAAAAACAGGTCCTGGGAGTGGGCAGCAGCACTACCCAGTACTACTGTGATTCTTCTACTACTGTGTGATTCTTCATTAAGCACAGACGGTCTTTGACAGTAGGATACATATGCATCCATATGCCCTGGGAGTGGTGAGGACCAGTGTCCGTACTTACGTACAGACAAAGGTACTGCCTCTCTCACTCCCTTGTCACATGTAGATCACAAATGTCAATTTTACAAGAAAAGATTCGGACCAAGGAAAGTAATTTTTAGTGCTAGGATCAGTGGTGTAGCGATGAGGACATTGACAATCGCCAGGGTTTAATCTAGGCCGTTTCCGGGGGAAAAATTGCCCTTTCCCTCCTCCTAAAATTTAAAATTCTCCCGGAAATTTTTGCATACTATATCAACTTGCAGCGCTCTACAGGGTCCCCTAGCTGACTCCCCCGGCCTTGTCAGTTTCCTTTCGGAGTCCAGAAGTCTAGATTAGCCACTGGCAATCGCTCCCGGGAGCCGAGAGGGGGCGCCAAATCGATCAACAAAAATAACTTTTTCTAAGATAGCGCTTTACCGCGGTTGGATATGCAGAATTTAAACACGGATGGTTTATGCAACTTAACTAAGCCAACCAAGGACCTTTTTTGCTTGTCGGGTTTTTTTGAACCGGAGGCGCACTTTTCAGACGCTGAGGGGCGACAACTATTTTTGCTCACGGGGATTTTTCGGAAGTTGAGGGCGTCTTGCCTCCGAGCGCCGGGCTACGGTGTGCTTTATTTCGTGACATACAATACAGTTACTACAAATTGAATCTTTTTTCAACAATCAGAATATATGTGTGTTGGGGTTAATTCAGCTACATTTCTGCCTAGTTTCATCGAGATTGGCAGAGTCATCAAATTTGACAGAGTTATAGCCAAAATAAAAAGGTGCTAGATTATCGGAACACTACAATAAAGTGGTTCGCCTGCGGCTGCAAATGCTGCTGTTGCTGATGATGATACCATCATGATGATGATTTGGTCAGGATCAACCAATATCATCATCATCATCATCATCATCATCATCATCATCATCATCACCATCACCACCTCGCTAACACCACCACCATTATCGTCGTCGTCGCCGCTGTGCACTCTGCCAATTAAACACAAACACTGTCATCTGCTAGTCTTCTTCCTTCTATTATGGAAACTCCTTTCAAGTCAATGTCTTTTTATGGTCTGCATCTACTTTTCCTGGACTTCATCTGCCTCTATTTCCTTCCAATAGAGCGTAGAGTTCCTTGCATGGTAGCCTCCTTTCACCCATTCTATTGACGTGTCTAATTTTGTAGTTGATTGCATCGTTTACATATATGACAGAACGAAGGATTATATTTTCTAAAATTTCTTCACAACAACAAAAGCACTAGATTATAATCGAAATCTACAAATTCGGCGAAACATAATTAGGCTAAGTTCACTGAAGTAACAATAGTATAAGATTCTCCTACAGATCAGAGTAACCGATATTTTCACGAAAATTTAGTTGTTTTTGAGAAAGTCCTTGGCCACTTGATTTTAAGTTAACTTGCTCTCTGACCAAACTCTTTGGAGTCTTCGGCGACAGATTCATCGTTTGACGCCCGAAACTCTGACGCATTGGCACGGAGGAATAGGGGAAAACAGCTACAAACAGCACAACTGAAAATATAATTAACTATTATGCAGTTACTTTAAAGTTATTACCAACTGAAAAATTATTATTTCGGTCTGCAGTAAAAAAAATGCAGCATTTAGGCCTAACAAGTAATGCAATCTTATCAATAGTTTGTTAAGAATCAGTAAAATGTTAAATCTAAGAAAACTTGGTACAATTAACGCTTAACATTGGCAATCGCACTTCTTCAATCTTCGTAACCTGCACCCAGGACTATAGAACTAATTTTCGACATTCCTCTGCCTCTGCCACAGCCAAACAGCAAAAGGTTGCATTCGTTATTTTATTCGATTCTCACAAAATATACCGTGCATTCGTCTATACAGAAAACTTTTGAAGGTTTTCTCTGTCAAGAATCATTCGCCGTCAAAGCTATAACCTGCAAACCACTGTCCCTAAGGACCCCTCTCCATCAATGTTGCATTTTAGCGGCATTATTTTAGCGCTAGCACAGAGTCTGAAATGAGGTTACCATCACGTTGCTACGTTAAAGAGTGCCATAACGCTGCTTTACCTTAATTCGGTTCAAAATGTGACCTTGGAAATTGTTGACCTCATAGGCCCATAGGTCACTGTTGCAACATTTCTGTATAAGTTGCTTCATTTATTATTATCGTCCGATCCAGTTTTGATTAATTTAATTATACAATCCAATATTGACAAGTACTAAAGCAGTAATTTATGCGGTTTAGGGACACATATCCTTAAGGGACCCTGCTACAAAACCAAGCACCCAACCTTGGAGCAGAGATGGCGCGTCACTTTGGGGTAGGGGCTGCAACTTTTCCATATTGTGGCCCCTTACTATTCATATATTCAACGTTTACATTGTTTCCATATACAGTCTTGAAGGAGTTAAATTATTAATCAACAACAGAGGAGAATATAGTTTCCAATGTGGAAACTATATTCTGTTGGGCAGAATTTTGCAACAGGTGACCTACTACTGACCAAATGGTCAGCTTTACTATTAACTTTGGGATAGGTCAACAAAAACAGTTTCTAGAAAGACGTAACCTTTTAAAGGGAGAATATGACCTGGCAAGAAAGATGATTATAGAAATGGATTTGGAGAGGGAGATAACAGGAAAAGATACAGAGGAAGGCTGGAGCATATTTGCCAAATGTATTTTCAAGGTCATAGAATTGACCAGTGTTGCGCGGTAACGAAGTAAAAGTAACGCGTTACATTACTTAAAAGGAAAATGAACAGAACCAACACACAGGGCCTAAATGCACAGGGGCCCTGCGGTCTGGAGGCCAAGGCAATTGAGCCAGGGGCCCTGAATATGTATAATTAACTGAGTACTTCGTACTGTAACGAAGTACACAACTTACCCAGTACTTTTACTTGTAACGAAGTAAGTTTTTATTCAAATATTAGTACTTTTACTTCGTTACATTATGTCTTTCACGTTTCGTTACAAGTAAAAAAATTTCTCATCGCCAAATTTCGATACATTTATTGGAGTATCTGTTTAATTCTTCACAACTTCCCGTGTTTAGTCGTACAGGGTTGACAATGACCAACAAACGTACACGCATGACTGACAGATTGTTTGAAAACTTGATCTTTCTTAGACCTACATGCAATCACAGAGCCGCAGTTAGAGAAAGAACAGTCGGCGCCTGACAGGGCAAGGTATAAATTCTGCGTCCCTAAATTCCGGTGATGGCCTTTTTGATGGACTTACCCGAGTTTTCACGGCAACGTACAACATACACATTTTTAACCTGATGACAGTCTGAAACCGGCGATGACCTTTTTTTACTTATCAACATTATTTTCACGCCGGAGGAAAGTGGTATGTAAAATTAAGGACTTAGTGTGCAAATTGCGCCTTCGAGGACGGCGCCCGGGACCCTGCCCGGAGCTACGGCTTTGTGAAACCAGCATTTTGTGCTAATGCAGTTAATGGTGTAAATGTGTCGGACGTGTTGACTGCTGAGGCTTCGATGATCATGGATCGTTAAAGACGTAGTAATAAAAATGTGATTTGGCATGATAATGTGGAGTTGTTGATGATTCCGTCTGTCACGACAGTACTTTTTACTTTTACTTAAAAAGTAACTTTTTGAGGAGTACTTTTTACTTTTACTTGAGTAACTATTTTTATAGGTACTTTATACTTTTACTTAACGGACGATAAAA